>FN648365.1:295773-339332 GCA_000310025.1 Ectocarpus siliculosus
ATGGAGTCTCCTTCTCCCCCCCCCCGGCGTTGCGATGCTTGGTTCACCTCACGCGTGGTTTGCTGGGTCCACCCAAGCGTGCCGGGGGGGGGGAACCCCCCCCCCCGGACCCCCCCCCTGCCTTGCGATGCTTGGTCCACCTCCGTGTGGTTTGCTTGGTCCTAACATATATTAACAACAACAACAACAAGTACGGACATATGAAGATACTGGGTAGAGAGAGATCGGAACGATTTTTGACTCATGCAACGGTAGGGGTGCACGAATCCCTTCTGAGTCTCAAACGTGAGAAACTCTATATCTCAGCCTGAAATGGACATTGACACAACATGAAAATATGACTTGACAGGTAATCCGATGGGCTAGATGAAACACGATTGAAATTTGAAATCGGAGTTGATATTCGAAGATTATTGGTTGGTTATTCATCTGAATAACCGAAGGTTCTGGGCCATAATGTGCTATCCCTACCGTTGCATGACTCTTTTAATGTGAAGACACAACAACAACAACAATGATTGAAGGTCGACCCGTCCTGCGTCGTTCGGTGTAAAATGATAAATGCGAAAGATGGACTGCGTAAAGATCCAGCGGCCTTTTTCGGCAGTGGCAAAGAAATATATGCAACCACATGTCGCAAAAAAACAAAAGTTGTGCGGGATACCGTAGGACATAGAACACCGCCTTCAACAATGATGAAGTTCGACCCGTCCTGCGTCGTTCGGTGTAAAATGATAAATGCGAAAGATGGACTGCGTAAAGATCCAGTGGCCTTTTTCGGCAGTGGCAAAGAAATATATGCAACCACATGTCGCAAAAAAACAAAAGTTGAGCGGGATACAGTAGGACATAGAACACCGCCTTCTCTGTTGCTGCAGGCAGGTTTGCTTCCACAACCCGGGAACCCAACCCACTCTTGTATTTCGGCCTACAAGACTCCAATCGACGCAAGCACCGACAGGAGAGTGCGTGGCAGATGCCGTACAGCGCAACTCCACTCTCCTACGACATCTATGTACAGTAGTACTGCTGTCGTTGCAGCACCATGTGGAAGATCTCCGAGGGGTCCTCCTGCGCGGTAACGACAACATGGCGAGAGTTCTACGTGTACCTGTCGTCGACACATGTGGCAGCCGCACGACACACGAACGGATGTTTGCATCGCACTGTACTATGGTAGGAAGTATCCCATCCAGTTAGGTCGTTGCGGTAGTACGCGGACGGACGTCGTTCGGCGTCTAGTCCATACTGCTGTTGCAAAAACACAGCAGTAATCGAGCTATGCATGCAATTTTTTGCTCTGGTTCACACTGCTGCCTCCACAACCCGAGAATCCCACTGCTGTATCTCGACCTACAAGACTCCAATCCACAAACCAGCTGGCAGAAGTGGGTGGAAGATGCTGTGACAGCACAACTGAGTCGACACTCGTACGACTTTCATGTACAGTCGGCGTCTGGTCCATACTGCTGTAGAAATATAAAAATCGAGCCATCTTTTTTTTATTTTTTTCCGTACTAATAACAAGAAATGTATCACGTCACGACGACCATCCTGTGAGTATATATATAACATGATGTGCGATATATGTCCTCCAACATATATATTCTGCGCACGCGGGGCTACATAATGAACGGTGCCGTGGAGGAAAGATAAAACCAAAGCGCCGCTAACGTACGGCAGGGGGGGGCGTGTTATCATGCGTATGATTCTGCGCGCTTCCCATATCCTACGGACAGATGTCTTCTGCGCCTTGAACACTGGGCCACAGCAGGTTACTTTCACACTTTCTCCTTATCGTGACGCCGCACAGCACGGAACGCGCCGAAGAGCGGCTGCATCTGTGCTGTCAGTATCAGCACGGGACGTGCCGCAGAGCGGCTGCGCCCGGGGTAGTAGACGAGTGGCCTTCACCGAGTTCAAAAACCTCCCGGGGTAGTAGACGAGTGGCCTTCACCGAATTCAAAAACCTCCACAAGTAGGTGTACCGAAGAGGAAGGAAGAAAAAAATAAAACTGAAAATATAAATAAATAATAATAATAATAATAGTATTTCCATAGTGGGTTACTTACACATTCTCCTTATCGTGACGCCGTATAGCGCGGAACGCGCCGAAGAGCGGCTGCACCCGTTCTGTAGGCGAGCGGCAGTCATTGAACAAAAAAAAAAAACTCCGTAGGTGCACTATGTAGTGCAGAAGGCGGAAAATATAGGAGAAACGCCTCCAAGTCCCGTAAGGATGCCGGTCTTGGCACACTGTGAGATAGTCTTCTTTAATGTTTTTATTCTCGGTTTTTCTATCGCACAGGGGTGCCAAGACGCCGATACGTGCCATGTACCGGACATTAAATAAATGTTTGGTCCTGAAAACACAACGCACCCCCCCGTGCGATGACTCCGATCCGTGCGATTCTGAATAAGTACAAAGCGGCGAGTGGGGTGCTTTGAACGCGCACCCCCGCACCAAGACTCCGATGTGTGCGATCCTGAACAAATCACAGCAGACAAACACCAGCACTTCGTGTGCGTGTGCCGGTATTGCAGCATCAGGACCACAACATAACGAAAACAGACACACCAGCACCCCAAAACACACAAAACACATGCCGCGAAATAAAATCCAAGGCGGCAAGGCGACGGGGCGGCGAATTACCTTAAACCTCCCCAAAACAGAGGTCTGTGTTCACACTTACCACACACAAGCAACACGTTGGCTACGATGTCAGAGGGTGCAAGCGCGGAGTCTGTACTTTTCGTAGTACCTTAGTTGGTTGTGGTCGTTTGGTCTCGTGTGCTTTGTACGCATTCTTGGTTGATTGAGTAGAAACCGTTTGCCGATTCCGACAACAATGACAATGTTGAACAACATCACTTGTACATGAGCAACGTTACGATGCCAAAGTACAGCAGTGGAGCCCCTTAATACAAGCTATGTACCTTGGTACAGTAGTGGCCCGAGACAAAAGCTGTGGATACCATGGCATCACCCAACCTCTCGCCGAAGGTATCGGGGTCTCCGCACACCCCTGTGTGAAGTGAACGATACCTGTGCGATAATCAATTAAATCCCTTGGAACCCGATTGTTTTTCGCACCCCCTGTGCCAAGACCCCGGCCTGTGCGATGTAGCCGATCCGTGCCAAGACCCGCATCCTTACGGTAGGTTACCTACACATTGCGTCCGTACTGCTGTATGTGATGTGCGGGTATTTGTTTGTCCTCCAAGCGCTCAGCACACGAAACGCCATCGTGTGGCTGCATCGGTGATGTAGGCGAACGGCATTCACCGAATCACAAATCCAATAATAGGTTGATTGAACGTTTACACATCCCATTTATCGTGTGACGCCGAGCCTCAACACGCGAAGCGCCAAAGAGTGGCTGCACCTGTGTCGTAGGCGAAGCGCTCAGCACACGAAGCGCCAAAGTGTGGCTGCATCGGTGCTGTAGGCCCACGGCTCTCACTGAAACACATGCAGAGAAGGGTGGTCGAACGTTTACATATCCCCTTTTATCGTGACGCTGAGTCTCACCACACGAAGCGCCAAAGAGTGGCTGCATCTGTGTCGTGAGTGACCGGCATTCACCAAATCTAACATGTTAAGTAGACCGGTCGAACATTTCACCTGAACTCGTCGCTCTATCGCGACACTGCGTCTCAACACACGATGTGCCATATTGTGGCTGCATCCACGTCGTAGGCATCGTGACACAGGGTCTCAACACGCGATGCGTCATAGTATGGCTGCATCCATGCTGTAGGCGACCGGCATTCACAAAAAAACAAAAATCTAAAGTAGGCCGGTCGAACATTTCACCTCTCATTTGTTGTATCGTGACACTGTATCTCAGTACACGAAGCGCCATGGTGTGGCTGCATCCATGTTGTAGGCAAAGCACGTAGCACACATCATGCCAAGCGCCATAGCGCGGCAGCATCCAGTACGACCGACATTCACTGGATCAAATCGTAAGTAGGCCGGTAGAACAATTCGACGTGCTTTTGGTTTGCTGCAACGCCGCGTCCCAACACACGAAGCGCCAACGTGTGGCTGCATCCGCGTTGGGGACAAAGCGTCCAGTAGGCAACAAGAGAAGCGCCATAGTGTGGCTGTATCCATGTTGTAGGCAAAGCGCGTAGCACGCAACGCTCGAAGCCCCATAGCGTGGCTGCATCCGTGTCGTGAGCGAAGCGCACAGCACGCGAAAGCGCCATAATGTGGCCACGTCCGAGCTGTAGGTGAACGGCATTCATCGAATAAACAATCAACGTCGACTGAAAGACAGAAAAAAACTCACATGCCTTTGGTTATCGTGACGCTCCACAACGTGGCTAATGCAGAACGGCTATCGCTAATAATCACGGAACAATGAAGCCCATCGAATCAAATCCAAAGTAGGCCGATCGAAAATCTCACAGGCATCTGTTTATCGTCACGCGCCATATCGTGGCTGTCTCCGTGCCAAAGCAACACGGCTATCGCTTCTAATCACGAAACCATGAGGTCTTTTTTAGGCCAGACAAAAAAAAGGAACACTCTTAATCGCGTTGATCAGTCGGGGCACACCGGTAACCAAGAGCTTTGAAAAGGGTCGTCCACCGCTTTCTGCGGTAGCGGTATAGACATGCGCTTTGGACTACACCTTTGCAAGTCAACAAAACATCGTTCTTGTAACACGCTACCGTCCCAAGAGGCCCATGTACGTCGGCAGCCATGCGTACACGTACAGCAGTGGGGGTCCCTCTATAGTGCGGGCATGGGCCAAGGAAAATCACCCGCACTATAGCGGGCGCCCGCACTAAATGATTTCGGGCCTGACTAGTGCTGCAAGACGCACTATTCAGGGTCCGCAGTACCAACAATAGTGCGGGAAGGCGTACCATTCGCGATATCATCGGTTGCATTGTCTTGCACGAAAAATACATTGGATTGAAGGATCAGGAGAAGGCCGTGCATTGCATCGAGACTACAAAGTATCTGCGGTTTTTGCGAAGAGAATATTTCTGAACTTTTCTGGCGCTTGCTATATATAATGATTAGCAAATCTACCGCCTTATACCTGATGCAGGCCGGAACGAGGACAGGCGCAACAATGCCTCGTTTGTCTGATACTACGGAAGGTTGAGTGCTATCAACGACAATCACACAGATTATACCCGCACTTCAGTCCGCCGTCCCTACATGATCATGGTAGATTTTCTGGTCATTGGCGATTTGCGCCGCCACCGAACGAGAAGCGACTTGTCTTCTTGTTGACCGTATTGGATCGAAATATTTTGAAGAGAGCATCGACGCATTGCATATATATACGTAGGCGGTGACAGCGAGAGCAGAAAATGATCGACAGTGTGTGCAGTCGAAGACAAACGTATGCATTCGTCCGACTGGCAGTGTGCATGCGAGATATTACATGGAGAGGGCCTGGTGAAGGTCTGGTGGGAGGTAGGTGTAATAGTGCCCAGTCATCCATGACATCGATCGATAAATTCGCAAGAGAGAGAGAGAGAAGAGAGATTGTGTGCGGCGTGGTGACTCTTAGAGAAGAAGAGTCGAATATACCTATAAAACAATGCCCACGCGTCCAGAAGTGAATCAATCGTAGTGTGAATGATGTGGAAGACACAGGATGAACGAGTGAGACCGCCTGCGGCAGCGAGAGTAAGACGGTGCGAACGAATCGTAGGCTGGATTAACGAATGCCGTTTCTACGAGGGTTACATCGCGGTCCCCAATGTTCGCCCCAAGGCGCGAATGCGTGATTTCTACATTTGCACGGACGAGACAGAAAAATCAACCCACGGAAGAAATCAACGTTGTCTCCCAACAATTTTTATATCGGAGCGGCAGACGAGGGACGCGCAATAGTCGCTCCTCGTGGCGAAAAGGTTGTCGACGAGCTCCGGGAAAATTCCACACCCCTCACAAGAAGAAAACTGTATGAAGGGGAAGCCGGGCTCTCCGGAAAGGCGTCACCTTTCGGACCTCCCACCCCTCTCCAAAAACAGTTGGCACGATCGTTGCATGCGCATCGGAAAAGAACCAATTACAGTGTCTTTTCAAACAAAAGACGCATCTCGGGCGGCGGGGTGTAGTACACGTTTACAAACACAGAAATAAATATTCTTCTGCTGTGGCTCAGTAGTCTCCTGTTCGCAAGGGGCTGATGCAAAGAGAACATCTGGAAATATGTCCGCGCCTTGCTACCCGAAAACTTCCGAGCAGTACCTCGAAACTACTCGCAGCCCCGACGGACCAACAAGTGCCAGGGGCGCAGTAACGTTGCGCCTTTCAATTCACGCAGGAGTGGACAACGAAGAAAATAAGAGCATGAAAAGCGGTAGCGACGTTACGTCTGGCTCATTGCCATGCTGGACATTCTGCCACGGAGATAGGGGCATGCAGAAATTCTACTTGCAGATACAGGTGTGCCCTACCCCCGACTACGCTGAAGATAACAACGGGTGTTCCCGTTACGCCGTCCTGACGTTCGTACGCCTCCCCGTGACCGGTTCGCTGTTGACAAAACCGATTGTGATTAGATGCCGTCACGAATCTCCACGCGATGGCGGATCGGCAGGGCTGCGGCTAGGCAAGGGTGGCGGGGCCGGGCGGACTCACCATGTACGAGGAGAGCTTCAGGACGACCAGCAGCGAGTCCGACGGCACGCGACTCGATACGCAGCGTGTCACGTACTCTACAATAGCTAGGTGCAGGTCGTCATGCGAGCGCGATCGACAGACACCCGTGGCGCCCCTCTCGACGAGGCCGAGGTGGCCACTCTCCGCGGACTGAGCAGCAGCGGCAGCGCGACAAGGCTGTAGGCGATCGATAACAAGTGTGAGCGACGATTGGTGATCTGGACTGGTGAGGGTTCACGAGTACTGTCGCAAGCACCTTGGCGAGGTACGGATCGACTTGAGCACATCCTGGTCCACGACATTCTTCACCGACAACTGCACAGCTTTCGCGTCGAAGTGGTTCGACGCCGTTATCAGCTTCAAACTCACCCACTTCGCGACGCTAGCCGTGACGACGGACTTCCCGCCGGTGTTCACCATTGAGCGGACGAAGACGTCTCGCTTCGGGGGTCTCCACCGAAGACAGGGATAGTAGTGACACCGCCGGATACGGCCACGGGGAATGGGGCCGGGGGCGGGACGCGCTCGGAAGGAGCGGACGGTACGACTCCCCAAGGCTGCCTATTTCTTCACCCATGGAACCGGCGAATAGGGGTGCCCGTCTGCTATCTTGGGCAGCAGAGAGAGAGAGTACGGACAACGGGACCGCCAGAAGACCGAGCCAGACAAGGTTGAGCTACTATCGATAAGCAGAGACGAAGTCACCGGACAGTCAGGCGCGAGAGCAAACAACTGTGCAGTTGCTCTTGCGGTGGACTTGTAGTGTCATGCGGAGTTCGCCTGGCTCGGACCGTTGACTTGGTGGGGTCTTGGCAGAGCAGTGAGAGTTCTGAAAGCTAGCGCTGCCCCCGTGCCGCTAGGGGTACGATCGCGAACCGGGGGTTCAAGTGGGATTCCTTCGGCACACTGGAGGAGCGAAGGCTTCAGGTTCAGGCGGAGACATTGCAGTACATGAAATTAAGAGAGAGGAACAATGAAGGCGGATGCGTACAAGTTGTGCAATCAAAATATCGTAGAGGATTCGGGACGTATGTGTTGGAACTCACGGACGGCAGCAGCAACGAGTCAGACGGGAGATCGAACTGTACGGGGTACAAAGTTAGTCGACTTCTGCCGTAGTTGTCCACAAAATGAGCTCGATGTGGGTGTTGTAGAATGGTGTGTGTACCATTTGGGGCTTGGTCAGTTTCGGGACTCGTACGTTTGCAGTCGTAGTCACCCGGCTGGTATTATTTGCGGGGAGTGAGCCAGGTTTGAAAGAGTCAACGCCGCGCCTCGTAGTTAATGTGGCTGGCGAGACGACGGGCGTTTCGTGTGTCTCACTCCCCAACGTGTCTCCTAGAGACCGAACAAAAATAGTGAAGCAACTTGAAAGAAAACACGTCCGAAAAGGGAAGTTTATTCGTCGAACAGACAGAACAGACATAATTAAATGGCATTTATTGGTGGAACAGTTTCGGATTGTAGCTTCATTAATTGTTCGAAAACCTGGGGTCACGAGGGGAAGAAATTCGAACCCCCTTCCCTGCCATTACTTTGAGAAGAGAGCGCGAAGTGGTGAAGCATGCCGAGTAACGTGCGGAAGCTGCAGAGCGCGCGAACAGAAGGAAGGACCGCAGTGGCTACGCAACGTAGGAAGCGGCAATATAGCAAAAATCCCACCCTCCCATCCCTTTTCTTTCGAAGGTGGGGGAACAAGCTCGGGAATACTCGGGTTCTAGTCGGGGTGTTGTAGAATGGTGTGTACCATGTGGGGCTTGGTCAGTTTCGGGACTCGTACGTTTGCAGTCGTGGTCACCTCACCCGGCTGGTATTAGCTGTTTATCATTGCGGGACCCCCCTCGTTTGCTACCAGTTATCACCGGCTAAAATGGAGTACGACGTCCCGAAGACAACCAGAGATTTTTTTATTGCCTTGCCCACACGACACGCTGTGTCGAGGGGGAAACGCCCCCTGCGCCCGACGTTGATATCCTTGCCGATTGTATGTTTCTTTTTGTTGGGCGACAGATACGGGTCGCGCCTCATGCATCTGCACGTTGTTGGTATTTCCGCACAGAGGTTTCGAGGACAGTTCCTTGCCACACCAATCTAACTTGGCGACGAACTCGGCGTTAATTTCTCGGTTGTCGAATACCACGTTATCAGGGCCTAGGTTTGGGGGAACCAACGGCTCCACCGGTAGAAAGAGTATTCTCCCAGCATGATCTATTTCAGAACGGTTACATTCAACGACGCACGCAACATTTTCCGCCACGCACGTGTTGTTGATCGTAATGTGTGTTCACATGCACGTCCGCTTGATTGCTTATGTGACACAAACATTTACTCCGTCAAGTATCGGTCGTGAAGATGATTTGATGGCGTAGCGGTATTCGCCACCTAAATAATTTCGGTCGCATGTTTCGAATCGATCTACTGTAGGTGCAAGATACCGGGGAATGTCCGCACGAATCTTGGTCATGTCTCGAACGATGCATAGCTGTGAAAGTGTAGCGTCGAGTTCGAACTACATGCATGCGCGCTAATCAAGTGACGCTCAATAATACCAGGAGAGACGACAACGGTCAAACAATCGTATTCCTTCCCGTGATGAAGCCACATGCTGTACGGTCCTATTGTTTTTTTACCATAGGCCTCGCCGTAAGCTGAACCGCCACAAGGAATTCGACATGGCGCCGTGAATTCCCATCCCCAGAAAAAAACAAAAAAGTACCATGCCTCGCACGTCGCCTGACCCCATGTCGACCCGTCCTGGCTATGTCCGAATGCCCACGAGATTTGATGACCCGGATGCACGATAGCGTTTCCCTGTCACTTTTCTCGTGTCTTTGTGTCACGTGTCTCTGCGTAGTGAGATATCCCAGGCACCAGGCGGATCATTTCATGAAGACCTCGAAGATGCAAGAGGGAATCAAGCAAGTCCATGAAACCAACATACGGCGCGGGCCCATGGGGATCAACAAGGGCATGACAAAACCGCACTCGGCGCTTCCTACAGTAGTACCCCACAGCTGGTCATCGCCAATCGGTACTGCACGCCACCGCCGAGAGACAGACTGGAGTCTCTCCAAGGTAGCGCTCACCGGTGTGCTCCTTGGTAGAGGAACCCTTTGCTTCCTTCGGTTTGGGGTGTTCTAGGCGGGCGGGGCCGCACGAAGCCCAACGGCTGAGCTGTGTCATTCCGTTTAGCGGTCATATTGCACGCAGGATGTGTATCGTATCAGTTCGGTACTGATAATATAAGCGTATTGTACGACATCGGACCACCCGACGGGTTCTACTGTTGTCTCCCGAGGCAGTTATCGCACGACTTCGAAGTGGGTGTTCTATGAATGAATGGGAGGCTCAATCGTCCGAGAATGCTACTCTACAACAATTTCGTCCCGTCTAGTGGTATTCGGAGGGAGACTTGTGTTTAGTAGCAAAGACACCGTAGGATACCGCTGAGGCATTGTGCCGTGCGGGACGTGTGGAACGGGGGAAGTCTCCCTCAGTAGGCCACAGAAAAAATGAATCAAGGCAATTCGAAAGAAAAACAATAAATACGTAATTGGAGGGGTTTTGCGATAGGGCGACTCCACATCGCGATTATTGGAAGAGCCTGACATTAAGGTAAGGAAATATGGCGGTTGGCGGTCCGCGGCTCTGTATGAAGGACCTGATTGACACAGACATATTTTGAGGATGATGAAGGTATGAAGATAATATATGGATACAACCTCCGCACGTGGCAAGGTTGGTACCGGCGAAAGATGGTAAGTCCGCCGAGACAGACATGGCGATCATTTCGTCCTGGTAGGGTAGGTGTACAGCATGTGGCATACGTTTTGGCGGGAACGATGGATCAAGAACGTGCCAGAAGTAGTCGGAATAAACAGGTGGACAGGACGGCCGTGAAGCATAAATGAGCTCTCTGTCGCTTCGTCCCACGACGCACGGTACACACGCAAGTCCCAGATGAAATACAGAGATCTGACCTAGAAGTCAAGGGGTAATACCCCCCCAGTTTAAAACGACGTGGGATCTCGAATGGAACGGAAGTAATCGGAAACATTATATCCACACTACTGTCACACCACAGGCTACCGTTGAAGAGATATGATAGATAAATTTACCGACACAGAACAATCATATTATTGGAATACTTTCAACACAAATGAACACAAAATGAGGACGGCTCGAGAGCGGGTACCATGAGCCCCGGAGACGTACGTAATTTGACGAAAAATAAATATTGATATAACATGAACGTATCGATTTTTCGGCCTGCAATAAGCGAGCTTCCCGAAAGCGCAAAGGTTCCAATCACTTATGAACAGGCATATTGAAATATTCATCCGAAACAGTGCCCAAGGGCGAAGTCAAAACAGTGCGCGTGTGAGAAGTTGCGCGGTGCTGTTGTCCAAGAGACGAAAATGAACATGCAAACAGCCCCCGTTCCTGTCGCATTTCAAAACGTAAAACGACCAATAGGTAACCAACAAGAAGCAGACGGTAACGACGAAAAGAGGAAGGAAGCAGAAGGTGGATACGATAAAGGTACGTCTAGCCATAACATGAAGAAATCAAGAGCGAAGTGGAATCGAAAGTAAGTGCAAAGAAGAGACCACAAGCGGTCGTACATCCGTGAGGTACAGGATGGACCGAATGGCTCAGAAGGAACGCCCAAGGAGGAGCCCGAACGCTGAAAAGAGGCGACGTACTCCATGAAAGAAACCGAAAGGACAGGCATACAGCCGGGCAAAGAAGATACGCACTGGCAATGTAAAGGAAAAAAATCTACGACAGGTTCTTGAGCGTCATTATACTGGTCGTTTTCCTCCTGTTACCGTCTAGTTAATGTTTGTGGTCGTATTGCTCGTCCTCGTGCGCCCGGTGGTTTTCCTCTTCCTCGTCCTTCTCCTTCTCCTCCTCCTGCTCTTCCCCTCCATGTTCCGAGTCATCTTCTAGTTGTTCGGGGTCATTGTCGTCGTTGCCGTTGCCGTTGCCGTTGCCGTCGTCGTCGGCGTCGTCGTCGGCGAATGCAGAAGGGCGGGGGGTAGTGACCTTGTTTTTCTTGCCCTTGCCGTTGGGTTTGGGCGAAGGTTTGCGCTTGATCTCGCGGGATTTCGCGGTAGATGAGGCTCCGCGTCCAGTGGCATCGAACTGGAATGGTACTCATTCATACCGGAATGGGACGCAAACGACGTCACTCGGCGAACGCGTTGAGGGTGACGGCTTGCCGTAGGCCGTCGAATATGGGCGCTTGGGCTTGCCTGATGGACTGGCGACGATCCGAGCGCGCAATGGCGCACCATGAATAAATGATGATCCGTGATTGGCGGACCCGAGTGGTGGGAAGACACCGAGAAAAAGCGTCCGAGTAATTGTTGATGTTTCCGCTGGTGTGGATGACGGATCACTATACGGCGAGAAATTGTGGGGTTCGACCACGAGATAGAACACATGAAAGCATGGATGGGCTAAAATGACTCAAACGTTAGGACTGTAGGAAGCACTCTACGTTTTTTATATTATTTCTGAGTTGGGCAAGGTATCGAGCAATGCTCTGACCGTCACCCATGAAAAATCCGTAGATTTTGGAGACGTTTGCTTTTTCGCCGGGACGTCCGCGGATGCTGCTTCGTGACGTCTTGGCAAGTCGTTCGTGCGTAACTCGCGACGACGATGACCAAAGACAAACAAAGTACTCCTGTTGTATTTTTTTTAACAACGTGAGCAACAACAACAACAAGTCGCCTGCGTACGTACCTACGTCATCTTTGTCGGTAGTGGGGTGTCGTCCATCGGTGGCGGAGTCCATGCTATCAAACATGGTGATGTTGAAACGTTTACTTGTGGTGGATGGCAGCGGGATGTGATTGTGTGTACGTCTGTACCGGTCGCAGCCTTGGGCAAGACTGTCGGGAATGTTATGCGGAGACCGGAGAAAGATCTTGACACTCCGTTCGAAATGTCCAGTTACGCTCGAGTGGTGTGGTTGTGGATTGCTGGGTGTATCATGGACGGCACGATTTTTGCCCGTCCTTATACACCGCTTTTTATGGTAGCACAATGCTGCAAAAAAACACTGCATTTCTGCAACATTTCTTGCAGCTTTGCTAATGTACGCTCAGTATGGGAGCTAAAAGTTGCATGAAAAGTTCTGCAACTTTTTTTCCGGAGCGAAAAGCTGCAATCTGGTCAAAACGTTTTGCAGCTTTTATCGAGTCGAGAAGGGGCGAGAAAAGCTGCACGGCCGAAAGTGGGGGCGGTTCACGTCAAGCTGCTATCCCCACCGCACATGTAGACCCTCTCCAGCACGGATTGTGGGAAGGCTCTGATGACCGAGATCTCGACGAATACTTACCGGGTTGCCTCATGAACGATATCTGGAAGGAGGTGATGCCATGGGCTCTTGGGCAATGCCAAGGCTTGGGGCCGTGAGGTGCCTAGTGCGCCCGGAAAAAACGTTTGTGCTGTGCACAACCGTCAACGGCCGCAAGCTGTTAGTTCAAGTTCGATATTTTTTACCGCCACGGGTTTGGCTATCCATCGATAACTTTCCGAAGGAGGAAGCAACAGCAATAGCAAGGCCGCTCGGTGGGAGGTCGCTCTCTGCTCCATCTTTCATGCACAAGGTTTGGTGCCGTGGGGTATCGTGCGCATCTGGAAAACGGTTTTGATCGACCCCAAAGTACCCACGTCAGAGAGCAGTTGGTTCAAGTTCGCAGGGATTGTGTGCGCATGGTTTGGCTTTCTAGCGATAACTTTTCGAAGGAGAAGGTAAGAGCAACAGCAATGCCACCCCGAGGAAGCTAGCTCTACCCAGCATCTTTCTGGTACCAGGTTAGATGCCTTGGGGTATCGTGAGTGTGAAGAAAAAATGGTTGCCACTACACCCTCTCCCGCACGCTTTGACCAGTTCTGTCGAGGTGCAACATGAAAGGCGCGTTCCTTCTTCTCGCCGTTTCCAATATATATAATACATATATATCACGCCTCCGTATTGCTCCAATCCCGTGCACAAAACTCTCTTCGTCCCACAAATAGCGTGCATCACAAGGTCCATTGACAAAGTTTGGAAGAAAAGCAGCTTTTCTTGCAACATTGTGCTTCCACATAAAGCGGTAGTACTACCCTCGCGGGTGCTTTACGTAATTTACCCCGAATGCAGGGGAGTGTGGTGGTGAACTGCCGTGAACCGCTGTGCACAGGGTGGTTTTCCCCGTGATGGTGTTCTGCAAAACACACTCACACGCACTCGCCATGTAGGCGGTGCCAAAGCTGAAGGAATGGGTGGAGTGATATCGTAAAGACGCATTCGCGGCTGTGCCGTATCGTGCTGTGTGAGCATGTGCTGTACAAACTACTGGTTTAGATTCGGCATATGCATATGTCCAGATCGCAACTACAGTATTGCTGCTGACAGACGTGCTCCAGTGTATATGTGCTGGACTGCCGTTCTCCACGACGCGTTATGCAGTGAGGACGCTCCCGGTTTATTGGCATGGCATCTTACATGGTCGGCGCCGTACTCATATCCGCCAAAGACTCAACCCAGTCACACAACAACTATACTCATATCCGCCAAGACTCCGCACACTTACACAACTGCAAACAAAACGGAACAAAACAGCGGATTTGTCGGTTCATACTATTATTATGACCGTAGTCTATTTTCAAGGCATATGACCGACGGTCGACGACGAACTTCTGCGAGAATTTTGTTGGGGTGATTCGTTCGGTGCTGTCCTCATATCAAGCTACAATATGGTATCGAACGCAAGCAGTACCTCATGGCGTGTGAAGTGCAGGGCCGGGCCCGTCGGTGAAGCTAGGGGTCGCGGATAGGACTACGGCAGGCGACCCGACGGTTTTCAGGAGTGTAGCGCAGCTTCAGGGCAACTTGTCGAGGAAAACGCGACCTTTACTCACTTTGCCTTGGTTTCTTGTTGCCAGGTGGTACGTTTAGGCACTTTGGGATTTTGTTCGAGTTTGGCGACGCCTTTTAGAGCCCCTCAAACCAGAGTCGGTGTGTGCCTGATGGTCCTAGTTTTGTCGCGTGGCTAGCATGCAAGGGGATGCTGTTTCCAACAAAACAACAGGAGTCAAGCTGTTCAGCTCTGCCCACCATCTCCTTAACTGAGAGGAAGTGAAGTATCAAGCGCACACGCACGCCTGAAGGACTTAACCACCCTCATTTTCGACCACGTTTGCAGAATGAGTGGAAAAATGACCTGGGAACAGGTATTGTACCAAGTATGTCTAGCATATGTACTTTTACTACTGGTGTAGCGAGCGTTTCGCATTATCAAAACCAAAGGTTGCTACGTCGGGACCCCTCTGTACTCGACCGAAAGAAACGAGTCGCTATGTCCATCAGATCATAGCACACCCGTTGTTTATGCGGGTCTGACAAAGTGCAACGTACCCAACCCACCCACCCCTATCCAACTTCGCTTGGACACGAACCGTATCCGAGCGAAATTGAAGACACAGCGACTGTTTGTGGTGGCGTGTGCATACACGTTGAAGGGATCGTATGGGTCTTTTCAAGCACAAGACGCCAGCCCCTCCGGAATGGCAGGGTTTCTTCGCTACGAAACGGCGTTCAACAAGCAGGGCATAATATCATTCATGATTTTTCGTGAGAGAGTCCTCCCACCCCAACTCCTTCCTGCACGAGATGTATGAGAACACAAGATGTACGAAAACAAGCTAAAACCAAAGTAGACGCCGCCTGACGCCAACGAGCAGCACATAAAATCGAGGAAGACCTTGCTATACCCCTGTCTTGCTGCCCTGTAAAGCTATACAAAGGTACTGAACGGCCACGGGCGCCCGCATCGCAAGCGAAAGTAATGGACGACGGTGAAGGGAGATAGTAAGAAGACAGCGAAGTTGGAAAGCTGATGAGAATCTGTTCCCGTGCTCGGGTGATACTGAAAAGGCGAAGCATAATGTAATGCATGCTGAGAACGCACGGGTACCTGTATGTGCAGGTGACGAAGGCTTGCCCACAGAAAGAGAATTGGTGTGGAGATACTAGTATTTACTGTCAGTAAACCAGATAACGGCTCGGTGCTGGAGGATCCGAAAAAAAAATGCGTAAAAAGGAAACAAAGCAACACCGCGAAGATTGACTGCAACATCTACGCCGAGCAGTGCCGATAAAACCACCGGGAAGGCTAGCAGCCACGTACCTACCCGCGTTTTTGCAACGATAAATGCTCATGCTTGCACTACAGTAATGCAATATACAACTTCGAGAAGAAAGAGATAACTCCGAGGAAACCTATGTAATAATCAAGAGAGAAGAATCGAAACCCGACCTCCAACTCTGATCGAACGGGGTGTAGATTAAAGATGAGAGTGCAAGGATATCCCATAGTCAATTCGATAAAACTACGGACTAATGTGAAACGAACACAACACGAGCTCAACGGATGGAAGATATTGTGCCTACGATATAGCTACTTGTGCCCAAAGGGTACAACCCGACCGAAAACGACCCAAAAGGGCATGAAACGCGAGTCAATCAAAATCTGACATGAAAGCAGACGTCGTGACGTCTGTTTGCAGTAAAACGCTTTGGTCCCTCTTTCAAGTTAAACCCCAACGCTATGCATCTACGTAGCTTATGGAGGCAACTAAAGGGTCCCCCGCTCATTGAAGCCCGAATGACACGCAAGGTATTAGCACACAAACGGCGACATTGATGATGCAGGGCTTTGCAAAGTTGACTGTATTCTATGTCTATGAGTGGGGCGAAAGCGTGCGTGATTTAATGTTCGTGAACGTGAGACCGCCCGCACTGAGGGAACGAAAGGCGCATTGTATGCGCCTTGGCGTTCCCCTAGCAACCTACATGTATCTTAGTCAAAACAACCATGTCCTCAGAGTTACTTGCGTACCCGCGAGTTCCACAATGCAAATGGCTCCATGGAGTAAAGGGATCCAACGTCAAATCGAAACGTGTACGGTCCAACGTTTGTTTCCTTGGACACGGGTGAACAGCAGCAGTCATACCGAACAAAAGCCTTTCCGGCAACTGGGTTCGCTTGGCACTAACGCCCTGGTGATTGACGATGAAAGTGCTGGTGATACCCGTTAACCACAAAGGACAGTTCTCTGACTGTGTCGAGTTTGAACTGAAGAATGTGTGGCTTGGCGTCGAGTACAACATCTTCCCTACATCGTTAAGGTGTATGTAGACAACAACTAATTTTTGCGGTTCCGTGTGAAGAATGTTCTTGACAAAATCTGCGCGGCTCCGCTGAGCTATAGCGGCTTGCGCACAGCACACCCCGGCTGAGAGTGAACGTGCGTCATGTTGGGTGTGGCGTGCGTCAAAGGAAGTTCACGAATGCAAAGTACAGCTGTTGTAAGCATTTCGCGTTGGAACGGACAGGCGAGGCACGGCGTGTTGCGTGATGACCGTGTCGTTTGCATACTGCTGTTGACATGTAGCAGGGGAAAGCAAGTTCTCTCCGCTGCGTAAAGAAGTGTTGCAGACGATGTGTCTACTTCTTCAAGGCTTGACGGCCTTCCGTACACGTTGTTTGGCTGGGTTAACGAAATCCTGGAATCGTGGGGTGACCACATGCGGAACTCATACATACAAGACGTGTTGAGAGCGAATTTGGCTTTTGTTTGCATTGCAGAGACAACAGAATTTCTCTGTGCTGTTAACCCTGTGCTCCTCCTGTGCTTCGCTGCTGGTGTGCACATGCGGCTGCCATGCATGTCCGACGGATTGACCAAGCGCCATACTCGTGAACTCGCACCGCGCAACCTAACGTCCGAACCGTCATATATGTATGTGAGACGTACTTGACGTAAGGTCCACACGGATCCGCCACGTACCCACGCCACAGACGATGTGTGTGCTGTACAGCGGCTAGAACTAACCGTGGGTTGCCGCTCTGTGTACGTAAATTGTGCGCTGCTCAAGATACCGCATATTTGTCTACAATTCTTCACCACGCTCATCCGATCACGACCAATGCTTAAGTGTAAGAGTACCTGTTCCGTTGGTCAAAGGTTTTGGCGGTTGGGGGCAACCCAAGGCCGTCCCATTAAGTCTCACACAACAACAAAAGTGTGCGGCGTGCGCAAGAAATAAACGTCCAAAAAATCTCTACCTATTCTATCTTCAAGTAGTGTCACGTACCCGTTTTCTGGGAGTATTTAACTTGGGGTGATCTACCGTAACGAACATGCAGAAAGACGTTCCTATATCCCCCGCCCCCACTAACTCCATTTCCCTCCCGATGTTTGCCATCGGGGTTGGGTTTTCGTCGCTTGGCAACGACGTTGTAAAACATGCCACCCCCCCCGGTGTTTGCCATCGGGGTCGGGTTTTCGTCGCTTGACAACGAAGTTGTAAAACAAGCCGCCCCCCCGGTGTTTGCCATAGGGGTTGGGTTTTCGTCGGTTCGCAGCGATGCTGTAAAAGAAGCCGATTAACTTCGTGAGCTCGGCAACCAGGTTACCACTTTATTTTTTGCCTTTTTCTTTTTTTTTTGCGGTAACCATGAATGGTGGTCGAGTAGATCATGTTGTGCGGGGTCGAGAACCCTCACTCCGCGCAAAGGGGAAAATCGCACGTTGTGTTAAATTGGTCAAGCACCCTCGAGGCAGTTACACAGCGCTTCAAACTGTCTCTGGAAGTGAAAGCGCCAGAAAAAAAATGAAGTCATACGCAGCTGTCATTCGTACGCAAGGAGGTAAGCACAAGATGCCGAACACCCTTAGCAGGGTGCAGCGCACCCTTCATGGGACTCGCCGAATACCTCACGGCGCTTCGCGCTTGGTGATGTGAGAGCCTGGTCCGGTGAGAACCCGGCGTGCTCCGTCCCGGCTTTGTAGGGATGCGAGGTCAATGGTCCAACGACTACGGCATGCACGACTATGAGTACACCCCCACCACCACCAACTCCATGGCGCCACTGCACACTCCTGGCCACCAGTTCGCTAGGAGGTTCAGGCTTAACCCGTTCGAATCCAACACAAAGATCTACACGTGCGCATGGCACGCCAAGTCTCTGGCTGGGTGTCATCCTCACCAACTCGCAACGAACACCTTTAGGGCGGCTATCGTGCAGTCTTCGTCACGAATTATGAGCCGGTCGAGGGCTCTTTTACGAACAGTTGAAAATAACCTGAGTCCATGTGGACATCACTCTTCCACGAGATATATGCTGCCAGGTTGTCGAAGAAGTTCGTTGGAACAGATTGTGATGCTCCTTTAATTGACGTTTCACATGAACCGCACACCTAAAATGGGTCGAAGTTGATTTTTGTTTGTCGAGCTGACGCCAGGGCTTAGTCAACCGAAAGAGGGGGTGTACGTCTTGGTGGACGTACGGTACGTAAACTGCTGGGAGCAAGCGCATACGATATGGGGCGGTATTCAGGCAAGGCGAATATAATATTCAACCGAAAGAGGGGGTGTACGTCTTGGTGGACGTACGGTACGTAAACTGCTGGGAGCAAGCGCATACGATATGGGGCGGTATTCAGGCAAGGCGTATATAATATGTGTTGAAGGGGGTCATCTTCGTACTGTATTCAGAGTAAACCGGTCGAAAAAAAATCACCCATACCTGGAGAGAAACAAGTACGCTCATCGTCGTTATAGCATTACCTGGCCACCTGAATCGCGTGAATTTAACCCAGTCTCGACGCTTTGGGGTACCCGGAACATATTGCGTACTACGCCCCCCCATCGCCCCCCCATCGAACGAGAGGAGGCGCACATGTTACCACTCTGTTTAAGTCCTGTGTTCACAGAGTATTAGCGTGCCAGAGAGGGAGAGAAAGAGAGTAGCGCAGAGGCAACGAGCGAGGTGGACACATAGAAGGCTTCTACAATAGTGAAGTGCCTACCTCAGGAGCCGACCACAAGTTGAGCCTTTTCTGGCAGCCCTCCTCTTGCGCTTGAGAAATGGGGTAGTTACGGAGACACCGGGGTCCCTGGTCGGGAGTGCCGAGCTGAGAAGAGAGCAAGGACGCCAGGCGCCAGCTGGTGTGGCATCTAGGGCGCAGCACTGAGCGGTACGTGTGGCGATGTGACGGCAATGAGGACAGAGGTCATGTAGAAAGAGTACAAATCCACACCTGTGTGGAGGAGAGAGAACCCCGATGGATCGGTCTGTAGAGGAGAGAGAAAACCAACTGGTATTGAGTTGATGGTCCTGTTTGTCAACAGGACCAGTGTTACCTACTAGGGTTGTCGCCTTTGGGCTATTCAAAAGAAAGAGTACAACCGCCGGAACCACAACATATATATAGTGCTTGGCGGCGGTGGTTGGTGGGCTTGTTTTTTACTAGCGACATCCCAAAAGGTTGTCACCTTTGGGGCGATTCACGCAGCAAGAGAGGGTACATGCCGGGACCACACGCATAAATAGTACGTAGCGTCCGTGGTCGGTGGTCTTGTTTTTCGAAAACATCATCTACTAGGTAGGATTGTCGCCATGAGCGATTAACGCAACGATAAAGAGAGAATGACTGCCGGAACCACACGCATGAATAGTGTGTGGCGGCTATCGTTGGTGGTTTTTCTTTCAACAGCGTTACCTACCAGGGGTATTCTCTTGGGGGCGATTCACGCTTGAATACAGAAAGTCTAAATTCCGGAGCAATACACATGAATAGTGTCTGGCGGCCGTGGTTGGTGGATCTGTTTTTCAACAACGCTACTTACCAGGGTTGTAACCTTGGGGGCGATTCACGCACAAACACGAAGAGCGGAAAAGCCGGAACCATAAACACATGAGTAGTGTTTGGCGCCCGTCGTTGTAGGCTTGTTTTTTCTATCAGCGCTACCTACCGCAGGGTTGCTGCCTTCGGGCGATTCACGCATGCATATAGAGTGTAAATGGAAGAACCACACACATGAATAAGGTGTGGCGGCCGTGGTTGGTAGATTGGTTTTTCATCAGCGCTACCTACCAGCGTCCATATCATTCACTGACTAAACACATCACTGGTGTTTTATGGCCGAGGTCTGGTTCACACAGCATGTGGTATCTGCTCTACTATAACTGCACAACGTTAGGGACTGCTGGCTGCTGACACCGGC
Source organism: Ectocarpus siliculosus (assembly GCA_000310025.1). Lineage (NCBI taxonomy): Eukaryota > Phaeophyceae > Ectocarpales > Ectocarpaceae > Ectocarpus > Ectocarpus siliculosus. The sequence continues at coordinate 316,489 of FN648365.1, forward strand.
ACCATTCTGCAGCATCCTACAGCCCTAGCGTGCACACACAATCGTCATATGTAGCTTGGGTACGACCACTTTCTTCGTCTATGTTGCCTGCAGCGAACACAGAAGGGATAAACCGTGGCTTCCGTCTACATGGACACGTAACAACTATCCCTGACAACTTTTGTTCGTGTGAGTGCGTATGTAGTCGGATTCGTAGACGAGATGACTGTTTCACGTGCCCTGCACAGAGGTATGCGTTGGGTAGTACGGCCAGAGAATGATTGTGCGGAGCCCCCGCGTCAGCTGTGGTGCTCGTGGCACTCCCTGCTCTTTTCTTCCCAATCGGGTGTGAGTGATAACAAGTTTTTAAACATCAAGCACTACCGTCACTACAAAGACAACAAGGGCATACCACCTGGGATTGACGAATAACTTTTATATGTTAAAGGTTGGGTAGTGCAAGCTCTGGAATATGACCAAGCTCACGGAGCTTCGACGCAAACAGTGGAGAAATAGGCGTGAATCCCAGAAACCAATGCGTGCTGCACTTGCTAAAAGTTGGGGAACTGGCATATGGCGGTTGGGGGCAACAATATGGCGGTTGGGGGCAACAAATCGAGCAAGTATCCCGGAGGGCAGCAAGATGAAGCTAGACGAATGAGAAGGAGCCGTGTACAATGGTGTCCAGCACGGTACGAAGTAGCAAGTCGGGGGGCAATCGGGGGAAGGTACGGTGTGGGGGTAGTCAAGAGCAGGAGCTAATCCCATTGCATGAGTAGTGTCATGGTGACCTCAAATTTGGCGAAGAAATTGGGAGTTGGTCATGTGAGACTATACTGTGCGCAGTAAGATTGGTTCCCTCCACCGCAGGAAAGAGCACCCTCGGTTGCTGTTTGGAGGGAAGAGAGAGGGATAGATTTTGTTGGGAGAAAGGCAGAAGCATGATAGAAAGGCCGCAAAAAGGTGTCGGGAAACACACGTTTGGTAACTCTTCCCTCGGGCTTAAGAAAATAATAATGAACGCAAAAGAGAAGAGAACAATAAAGCTGTGGTATGCATACGACTGCCGTGCGAGGAGCAGTACAAGGGCATGTCGACGCAAAAAACAGAAGAAAACAAACCACTGCTGCTACGATGGAGCTAGGAAATCGACAAGTCTGGCACTCGCATTCCGGCAGCACTAAAAAGCACAAACAAAAACACGAGCCGATTGCACGCAAGAAGGCCTTCCGTACAGCAGTAGTACAGTCCTCGAAACAAATGTGGTACGCACGACTGGGTTGGGCGAGTGCACAGCACAGAGGGGAAACAAAAATACAAAAAATACGACATTATGGAAGAGAGTCCAAGCCGTGCCCGCCGCGAGTTTAATGCCGTGCGCTACAGCACAGTACTGCTAGACACTGCTGTCAATCTAGATTTCAGCACCAGTAAATTTCGCCTGCTGTACTGAAAGTTGAACCGGCCTACCAGTAAATACAGGCAGGGGTGCAACGCACCTTCGATTGCACGGGGATGCACTGCCGACCAGCTACGTGACGTGTGGCTGCAGTGCTGGAAAAGCGGGCGCCACGACACCACAACAACATCAAAACAACACCACAAGCAAATGTGTGAGCGGTCGAAGCCGCCGGCAACACCGGTACGCCGAATACCAAACTGCGCGTTTTTGCCGGACAGTTGATCGTACAGCAGTAGTTGTTAGGAGTTTGACAGGAAGCAAGCGTGATGTAGTCGGGTTGCACAGCGACATGACGTATTAACGAAATACGAAATACATGTTCGTTCGTGATACATAGCTGCTGCACGCAACACGTGGTCGCTACAACATGAAAACAACACCAAAAGCAAACGTGGGAAGGGGGAAATTACAATCAGCCGTGGTTGGGTGTGACGATGTCATGTAAAGGTTCGGTACACGTCGTCGCTGCTGCACGGTGTGCGTGAGTCGCAACGCTAGAGTGGTATTTCTCGACGCATACGTGTGGCCAAGTGTGGCCCGCAAAAAGAAAATTAGCATCCCATTGTCGGTGTACACTAAAATGTAGTCTAATTCCGAGGGTGGACCTTGTCAAACAAATGCTGAATCGAAATCGAAAATCAACCAGGAGGCGAACAAGGCCCATACATGCCAGTTGCGATCATTGAAACCATGACCGACCATGAGAGCCACACCGCATCCAAGACAGCGAACGATAGCTCCGAACAACGGCCATAATCAGGCGGGTTGGGCGTTCTTTGTCTCACATCGATACGCTGCGAACTCAGCGACCAATGTGTGATTGAATGCAGCGTGCTGATGTAGGAAAGCCAAATAGGCTGCCGTTGAACTGCATCTACAAAGAAATAATTTCACGGTGATGACTCTCTCTCTCAACTTAGAGCAGACCTCGCCCAAAGAAAAGTTGTGTCATATTAAGAAAAAAAAAAAAAAAGTACACCGTGCTCTGCTGAATGTCAGCTTTCTGTCAAGCTCTTGCTTGCATCGCCAAGTAGCCACCTAGACAAGTATCGAAATGGAGGCATGGACGACTCTGTGAGGGTGTGACAGCCAGCTTGATGTTTCGGTTGTCATTTTCGATTTTCGATTTTGAGTCTGTTCGTGCTCGCTTTTGGTTTTTCCCTATCGTAGAATATTCGGAACATTTACCCCTAGATCGAAAATCCGGCGGCGGAACACTGGAGCTCTGTCCAATCAGTGACATTTTCGATTTTCGATTTTCGATTTTCGACGGAGTAGTAGTGGTCTGACCCAAAGGTCCACACTGACGACGACTTTCTGTGATGGTATGTACATCACATGTAGTAGATAACATGATTCAACGGAATACGGCAACATGTATGCATATGTATCATTTGGACTTTTTTGGTGGTCGCGGTCGTTTCTCTCCGCTGGATCAGCGATTTTTCTCGCGCTTTCTTCTGCATGGCACGCAGAGGACCCGTCGGTACATACCCGTTACGTGTGGGGCTCGCGAGACACCGGTGGTGCGAGTTAGGGCCGCCTATAAGTCGCTGGGACTGGGCTGTTTTTTCAGGGGTTGGGAATCCGAACCATAAACGCCTCCTCGACCGGCACGAAAACTGAAAACAGAACTTTTCTTTTACCCCGCGCCACGCGCCACGCTCCCACGCGCCAACACACACACCTGCTGCTGTGCTTGTTGTGCACACAACCACCACACGGCAACTAGCGCATGCGTACCCACAGCGGGGGTCAGAGACTCTTGATGCCCATGGGGACACTCCACGCGACACAGAAGTCTTCTCGCACAACTCTGGCAGCGGTAGATTTGTACATTTCAATTCCGAGAATCGAAAAAGTCAACCATACTAGTTTGGTACGGCGGTAGGTCTTTGATCCGTTGTTGTTGGTGTATGCGTGAAAAAGTCCCACAGACCATGGGAAACACGATCACACAACCAAGAAAAGAAAAGGATCAAACGCAGCGGATTACAGCAGTGTACGACCTGCAGAAAACCGCTAGCCAAAACCACTCACTCGGTGCACAAGGGAAAGTCACGGCGGGAGAAAACAAAATACCCCGCACATATGATGCAAATTCCGGGCAACTTATTAGTATGCAGGTTGCACGCAAGCCGGCACTACCGGACGTTATGTCGACCAACCATGCGACCGCGATGGCATTGGTTGGCCATGTCCTCTTTCGTCGCCCCCGGGAGGCAAATCACCTACCTCCCACAGGGGACCCTTGTATATATATTTACTAGGGTTATAATTACTAGGGTTAAGGATTGCCCTCCCGCCCCCCAATGGGGCTGGGGGCCAACATCCAGGACGGATGGTGGTGAGTGTCTGGGAAGAAGGAGAGAAGAAGAAGAAGGGGAGAGGATTTGTAGGGGCGGGTAGAAGGGACGGTGTTGGGAGAGGCAAGGAAGTGGTGAAGAATTTCGGCACTCGACGAGCGCGCGGTCCCGCCGGGGGTGAAAGGGACATGTCAGTCGGTAGTCTTGTCTATCGGTAATCGAAAAGCCGAAAAATCGAGGTATACATTATGTACATCACGATGGAGAAGGCCGACGAGGAAGGTACGAAGAGAGGAAATTGCACCCCACGTTCGAAGTCGGCGTGAAAACCGCCGCAAGGAAGGAGTGCGAAGGGAACAAACAAAAAAACGGACACGTCGACGTTTGCGTCGTGGAACGATCCTTCCGTATAACGCAGGCATTCACCAATGCACGACGGGGAGGTAAAATACCCATCGTCAAAGTCAAAGCGCAGGTCATAACTGCGTATGACTCATGCGCGGAGAAGTAACCACGGAGACTTATCAACAAGGAGCTTGAAGGCCGGCTGAGAAGGTTTGAAGACACACTTACGCGACGATGGCAAGCGCAACGTCAAAACTTCACAAGAAGAAAATGCATACAAAAAAAGAAAATGCCGGATGCCGACCTATGGCTTTCTCGGAATGAAGAGATTCCCACAAATTCCATAAAGAACCCGAGAATTTCACTGCTGTATCCCGACGTACAAGACTCCCATCGACACACCAGCACGGACGGGTAGGAGGAGTGGGTGCGTGGAAGATGCCGTCACAGTACAGCTAACTCCACACTCCTACGAGTATGTACAGTCGGCGTCTGGTCGATACGAAGGTCGAAGGTAGGCATGATGAAGGTCGACCCGTCCTGCGTCGTGCGGTGTAATATGAAAAATGCGAAAGATGGACTGCGTAAAGATACAGCGGTCTTCTCGGGAGTGCCAAAGGAAAAATGAAAAATGCAACCATGTCGCGAAAAAAAAGGGGCAGGTTTGTTTAAGGCGTAGACAAAGGCGTAGACAAAACAAACCGAGGTTTATTGAAACAACTCGAAATGCCATATTGCTTATATTGGGGTACCCGGAACGCATTGCGTACTGCGGGCCCCCCTCGGTCGAGAGGAGGAGTCGCGTATGTTACCATTCTGTTCAAGCCTTGTGTCCACAGAGTCTTAGCGTGCCAGAGAGAGAGTATTGCAGAGACAACTAGCGAGGTGGTCACATAGAAGGCTTCTAGTGGTGTGCCAGCCTCTGGAGCTGACAGGAAGTGGAGTCTTTTCTTGCCTCCTCTTCCAGTTGCCAGGCGCCGGCAGGTGTGGAATCTAGGGCGCAACACTGAGCGGTATGTGTTGTGATGTGATGACAGTGTGGGATGATGTGGGAAGAGAGCAAAACCCACAATGTGTTTTGGTGTGTCAAAAAAAAAGGAGAGACACAACCCCAACGGAGTGTTTGCATGGGGGGAGAGATCCCGCTGCTGCTGGGTTGATTCGGTGGCGTACCCAGTCACCCATGTGGCACGTGATTCAATGACTAAACACATCAACCGGGTGTGGTGGCCGAGGTTGGTGGGCCTGCTTCGACAACGCTGGCTGTCACGGCTGTTTCCACCGTACGAAGAGTACGCAGTCATGTGGATGATATACATACACTCGCAAATACAGCAGTTGTTCCGCATCGATGCGGGAGAAAAAAATAACTGTGGGTTCTGTGGCGTTACGTTCACGATGTTGAACGTGGTTTCAATACCGGCTCCGCATCTAACGAGTGTGGTGGCCACAGCCAAGCAAGACAATACCCACAAACTATTATTGTTTGGTGTCGATACGCGATGGAAGTACATACACGAATGCTGGATCACATGGTGCGCTGTAGACGAGTGTATCATATGGACTAATCTGGCCTCAGATTTGCGTTGCAGTCGTTTTGAATCACATGGTGTCCTGTACACGAGTGTGTATCACAGGGGATATTCTGGATTCAGATTTACGCTGCAGTCGATAAAAGCCAGAGATTATGCAATTGCCAGCGAAGTATGTGAACACTACTTACAAAGTTACAAAAAATTGTTGGAGACTTGCCGTGAGAATCGAGGCCCGATTCGACGGAATCCGTTGAAGTCCTCCCAGAGTACATACAATTGTACTGAGAAAGTTGCAGGACAGCACCAAGCATACCTTGACGCCAGCACGTTGTCGATTTAATAGCGATCAGTCGATCGTGGTATATCATGAGTATGCATACAACAAGTATTAAATGCCGGAACCACACACATCAATAGTGTGTGGCGGTCGTGGTTGGTGATCTTGTGTTCGCAAGAGCGCTACCTACTAGGGTTGTTTCCTGTGAGTGATTCACGCATAAATACACAGAAAGTGTAAATACCGAAACCACACACAGGAAACGTGTGTGGCGGCCTTGGTCGGTGGGCTTGTTTGTCAACAGCGCTACATACCGGGGTTGTTGCCTGTGGGGCAATTCACGCATAAATACAGAAATTGTAAATGCGGGAACCACACACATACATAGTGCGTGGCGGCTGTGGTCGGTGGGCTACTTACCAGGGTTGTTGCCTGTGGGGCAATTCACGCATGAAGACAGAGAGCGTGAATGCCGGAAGCACACACATGAAAAGTGTGCGGCGGCCGTCGTTGGTGGGCTTGTTTGTCAACAGCGCTACTTACCAGGGTTGTTGCCTGTGGGCAAATAACGCATGAATACAGAAGTGTGTGAATCCCGGAACCACGCGCATGAGAAGTGTGTGGCGGCAGTGGTTGGTGGGCTTGTTTGTCAACAGCGCTACCTATTAGGGTTGTCGCCGGTGGGCGATTCACACATGAATATAGAGAGTGTAAATGCCGACACCATACACATGAATAGCGTGTGGCGGCCGGAGTTGGTGGACTTGTTCTGTTTTTCAACAAGCGCTACCTACGAGAGTTGCCGCCGGGGGTGATTCACGCATGAATACAGAGAATGTAACTGCCGAAACCCGCGCATGAGTAGGGGTGGCGGTCGGAGTCGGTGGACTTATTTGTTTTCAACAAGTGCTACCTACGAGAGTTGTTGCCTTGGGGCGATTCACGCACAGACATAGAGAATGTAACAGCCGGAACCACACGCATGAGTAGAGAGGGGCGGCCGGAGTTGATGGACTTGTTTTCGCAACAGCGCTACATACCTCCTCGAGCTGTCGCCTTGGGCGATTCACGCAGTCTGTTTATGCCAGAACCAAACACACCAATCGTGTTTGGCGGCCTTAGTTGGTGAGCTTGTCGTTTCTGAACATGGCTATCTACCAGGGTTGTCGCGTGGGGCGATTCGCGCAGATCAGTTTCGCCGGAACGTAACACATCAATCGTGTTTGGCGGCCGTGGTTGGTGAGCTTTATGTTTGAGCGCTACTTAACACCGGTTGTCGCATGGAGCGATTCACGCAGATTAGGTTATGCCGGGACCAAACACATCAATCGTGTTTGGCGGCCGTGGCTGGTGAGCTTGGTTTTGGACAATGCCGCCGTCCAGGGTTGTCGCATGGCGCGATTCACGCAGTTTTTTTTTTTATGCTGGTACCGATCGTGTGTGACGGCCGTGGTTGGTGAGCTTCTGCTACCTACCACACCACGAAATAGACCGTGTACCAGGTAGGCTTCTATTTCTGCTGCTACATAGACGAGTATATTGCCGTCGGTAAGGGTGATCGGTCGCTGGATTTCTCGCACTATTGCCAAAGACCGAGCCTATTGACAGATGACTTGGGCAATCTATTGCAAATTGAAATGCCTGTCGAATGTCACGATAGACATCGTTGGCAACAACAGACTTCGAAGGCTTCCTTCCGGTAGACATTGCTGGCAGTATTAGAAGAAGCCTTCGAACATGTTCTCGTGCAAGTGGATATCCTCTACGACCTTGAGGGCAGATTGCTCGAGATAACGACTATCGATGTTGCGTTTCGATATATATCGGTAGCCCGCTCAAGAATCTACTCGAGTAAAACGATGTATATCGATGACATGTCATGAACCCAGTGGCAATGGCTTCCGAGAAAACCGTTGAACGTCTGTTGCTATGCACAATTCATATCAATAGGCACCATCGAAATCTGTTACGGTTGACAACAGATATCAACGGAACCTTTTGAATAATTTGTTGTCTTTGACAAGGGAGGTCGAAAGGAACTTTCAAAATCTACTGTTTTGGACAAAGGATATCGGGACAAACCTCTCGAAATCTATGGTCCCCGACAAGGGATGTCGATATTTGATGTTGTCACTCGCGGTCCATTGTAGCAACCTACCAGGGTTGTCGCATGAGGCGGTTCTTCAGTTCAGTTTATGCCAGGACCAAACACATCAATCGTGTTTGGCGGCCGTAGCTGGTGAGCTTCACTTTGTACAGTGTTTCCTACCAAGGTTGTGGCATGGGGAGATTTGGCCAGGGTTGCCGCATGGGGCGATTCTCGCCGGTTTGTGTATGCCGGGACCAAACACACCAATCGTATTTGGCGGCGGTGGCTGGTGAACTTCATTTTGGAACAGTGCTACTTGTCAGGATTGTTGCATCGTGCGATTCACACACATTTGTTCATGCCGGAACCAAGCACATAAATCGTGTTTGGCGACTGTGGTTGGTAGCTTCTTGTTTCTGAACATGGATATCTACCAGGGTCGTCGCATTGGGCGATTCACGCAGATCAGTTTATGCCGGGACCAAACACGTGACTCGTGTCTAGGGGCCGTGGTCGGTGAGCTTGACCGGAACAGTGCTACGTACGAGAATTGTCGCAGATTGACGCAGACTTGTGTATGCCGGCACCGGACGCATCAATCGTGTTTGACGGTCCAGGTCGGTGCTTCGTATTGACCAATGCTAACTAGCGGGGGTTCCGCAGTGGGCGACTCAAGCAGATATACTTTTGCCGGGATCATGATTGGCGACCGTGGTTGGTAGGCTTGTTGTTTTCGCAACAGCACATACCAGAGTGTTGCATCGTGCGGTCTACGCAGCCCATTCTTTTGCGGGGACCACAAATATCACTCGTGCTTGGCAGTCATGAAGTTTGCGGCATATCACAGATGTCGCTTTGCACGGTTCACTCAGCCATGAATGCATCACGAGGAATAAAATCTAAGTAGGCGACGGAACTAAACACGTCTACAATGTTTTGCAGATAGGGTGGGAGCGTTAGGTTTTCGAAGCGATGCCAACTGCGATGGTCGCGCTTTGACGATTCACGCAGTCTTACCATCCATTCATATTGTGCTCGGTCAGTGTCTACCGGAACAAGACACATCAATCGTGGCTGGCGGTGGTGCGGTAGTTGTTGCAACGATGTTGCTTACCGAGGCCGTCGCATTCGTGTGATTCCTGCAGACATGTCGATCAGAACTTGGTTGCCAGTATCTGCTTAGACCACCCAATCTAACGTGTCCCAGTCATATCATGGTGATTTCTGCGAGTGGTGATGGAGCTCCGGTTGCAACACGCTGTCTAATGCGGCCAGCGCATTCGCAAAACATCCGGCAATCATGGCAATCACAGTATGTTTTCAACATTGCCACTGCGAATCACATGGATTTGTGATTGGCAACCATGATTTGTAGGCTTGGTTTCGAACAGTGCTGATAGGGTTTTCGCAGTGGGCGATTCACGCGGATATATTATGCCGACAACCAAACACATGAGTCGTGAATGGCGGCCGCGGGTGTGGGCGTGTTCCTAGCAACAACAGTGCTTCCCGCGGTTGTCGCATTCGAGCGATTCTCACTATCCAGTAGAATCACGAACATGGTGTGGATTTGTCAGTATCCGCCAGGACAAAACAACCAACATTCGTTGTTGGTTCTGTGGTAGGGCCGCCTGTTTCATACAGTAGTGCCGTTCCTGCGGCCGCCGAGTTTGTGCGGATACGCGGTTGGTCATGTATATCGTGCAGATGATGTGCAATCGGTATGTGCCGGGGCTCAACACATCAATCGTGTTTTGGTGGCCTGGTTTGGGGGGGCTTATTTCAACAGCACTACCCACATTTACACAGCCGGCATTCGTGCGGTGTACGCACGAAATATTTCAATGCCAATTTTTCCGCTATTCGCGTGGACGAAACGCATCAACTCGGTTTCGTTTTGCTCTGTTGCTTGTTGTGAAAGGGAGCGCTTGCACACTCGCAGATGGCGATTGAATCGAGGTCACGCCTGGGCAGGGCGGCATGACGCGGGCGGACCGGTGCGTGGGGATCGTGGCCGGCAACGCCAGGTGTTTCCTTTCAGAAGCCATGACGGCGGATGTGTCCGCCGGGTGCCCCACGCCGCGACCACGCCGCGACCGTCTTCATGGGAGCCAGGGCTTACGCTCGCTCGGGGAGCAGCAAGGCGCCCGTGCCGTGCACGGTCTTCTCCGCGGACCGCAGACCGCGGCCCAGGGGCGGCGGTGGAATCAACAGGATGTTATTGAAGGGGTCGCCGAGAGCTGAGTGAATTAAAACACACGGCCGAATGAGGGCGGCCCAACGGCATGGCAACAAGGGCTGCAGCGAGATTTAAGGCACAAGCGAACTCAGACCTGATGGACGACCTCATCGGGTCCTCAATCGCGGAGCGGGGCAGCTGGTCGATGCGGCGGCAGTGTGTAGGAAGCCACCCGTATCACCGCCGGGTGCCGATTATTCCTGCCGTCGTCACGCCGGAGTGGTCAGGGTTCTCCTCGTGCATCGCATCAGGCGATCCAAGAATCGGGATGAGGTTAACGACCCATGATCGGGATATAGAGCAGACGGCGGAGCAGTTGCTCTGGTGGTGGCGTCGTTGTCATGTTGTGCAACGTTGCCCGATGACGCGCCGTTAAACATCCTGTCTTAGTTAAAGGTTGTGCAGTGCAAGTTATGAAGTATGCCCAAGCCCGCGGAGCTTCGAGGGAAATAGTTACGAAATAGGGGTGAATCCCAGAAACTAACGCGCGCTGCACCATTTAGCTAAGGATTTGGGAGTTTGCTGTATATGGCTGTTGGGGGCAACACATTGGAACGAGTATCCCGAAGGGCGGGAAGAGGAAGTCAGAGGAATGTGTAGGAGCCGCCCACAGTAGAGGACTCGCAAGGGGTTTCCCGTTCGGTACGACATAGCGAGTCGGGAGGCAATCGGGGGAAAGCACTGTGTGCGGTAGGTAGGCAGTAACAGGAGCTAATCCCACTGCACGAGTAGTGTCATGATGACCTCGATGTTGGCGAAGAAAATGGTAGGGTACCATTTTAGGGACTTGGTCATCTGAGACTACTGTGTGCAGTAAGCTTGGTTCCGTCCACCGCAGGAGAGGGCACCCTCAGTTGCTGTTTGGAGGGAAGAGAGAGACAGTCTTTATTGGGAGAGAGGCAGAGGCACGATAGAAAGGCCGCAGAAACGTGTCTGCGGGAAATGTGCTCTCTGCCAGTTTGGTATCTCTCTCTTCCCTCGGGCGGTAGAAAATATTAATAAATGCAATTCGAAAGAAAACAATAAACAAGAAGTTTGAAGGACGGCGAAGAAGGTTTGAAGACACACGCTCTTAAGCGACGATGGCAATCGCAACGGCAGGAAGCTGCCGTGACAACACAAGTACCTCGACACTCCCATCACGACTTCTATGTACAGTAGTACCGCAGTAGTATATATACGATGTGGAAGATCCCCGAGAAGACCCTTTGCACGGCAACAACGACAGAGAGAGCGGCAGCTCTGCGTGTACCTGTTGGTGGACATGTGGCAGGCGCACGACACGCGAACGGATGTTTGCATCGCATAGTAGTAGTAGTTGTATGGCTCGCCGTCGCAGAAGGTATCCCATCCAGTCATGGCCGTTGCCTGCCGCAATAGGCGGACGTCGTTCGGCGTCTGGTCCACACTGCTGTGAAGCCAAAACAGTGATCGCGATATCTACATATGCATGCACGCATTTTTTTTTCTCGTTGTTGAAGGAAAACTTGCTTCCACAAAGAAGCCGAGAATTTCATTGCTGTATCCCGACGTACAAGACTCCCATCGACACACCAGCACGGACGGGAAGGAGGAGTGGGTGCGTGGAAGATATCGTCACAACACAGCTAACTCCACACTCCTACGACTATTTACAGTCGGCGTGTGGTCGATACGAAAGTCGAAGGTGGGCATGATGAAGGTCGACCCGTCCTGCGTCGTTCGGTGTAAAATGAAAAATGGGAGAGATGGACTGCGTAAAGATACAGCGGTCTTGTCGGCAGTGCCAAAAGGCAAATGGAAAAATGCAACCATGTCGCAAAAAAAAAAGAAGGTAATGTGAATGCGACCTCAGACTGTAGTAGATTGTGACGTCAGATGACCTGTCGGAGGTCTACCTTCGGGGTGTTGCCACAGATAGAGTCAGTGTCGGATGGATGCTGAACCTTGCTTCAACACAAGGTTGCTCCCCCCCTTGACTCACAACACAACTATCCGTACTCGTCAGCCTCTCCACCAGAGGTTGAACCGGTGTGTATCCACACCACACATCCCAACGGGAACTTGCTCACACGCGAACCTGGAGACAACCGTCTCATAGTGCCGTCAGCGGCGTTACGTGTGTTGGTAGAGTTCCTGGTGCGTTGGTGGCACTACTTTGTCACTACCATGGGGAACCGCAAGCAGAAGAAAAAATCATCTGAGGAGGTCCACTCCCCAGAAGAGTGGGAGGACGGTGAACAGATCATGGATTTCGAGCCGGCCGTCGACGGACAAGGTCTGGCGTCGCCCGCCGGCCCGCCGTCGCCGTCTCCATCGTCGTCGTCCCCGTCGTCGGACGACGAGGGGCACCGATCTGACCAGTCATCGGGTGATGATGATGGGTTGGACCAGCTGTCGTCGTTGCAGTTGCTCGAGGCAACTTGCAAGGCGGAGGTGAAGAATTACCGCCGCGGTTGAAGCAGAGGCGGACACCGCCGGGGCTCTCGCCAGCGACCATCGGGTGGCAACAGCGTCTCCTGACGGAGTCGGTGGGAAGCTCATCGTCGGTCGCCTCAGCGTCACCTACGTCGTCGTCTCGTGGAGCCTCGCCTCGTGGAGCGGGTGCAACTGCACATTCAGTGGTAAGTTCAAGCGTTCCGATTTTGGCTCCGTCGTTGCCCGGGCAGACACCGTTGTCCATCGTTTGTTCCGTCCGCACAGGCAACGAGTGGATCAAATCCTTCGCCGAGTCCGTCGCTCACTGTGCCCGTACACACGTCTACTTCGGTGTCGTGTACGTCTGGTAGTGCAACCACAGATAGTTCAACATCACAGGTTGCACCTGCTAGTGCGCAATCGTCCATCGTAGCGTCACCTGTTACTTCAACAGCACAGGTTGCACCTGCGAATGCGCAATCGTCCGTCGTAGCACCGCCTGTTACTTCAACGTCGCAGGTGGCGTCTACTGCTGTAGCAACCGAACCCCCCGTTCGTACGTTTCTACAAGCAGCTACCGTCTCCATATCCGCGGCTGATCTCCGCAGCGTTCCCAAACTCACAGGAGACCGTACCGAGAATGTGATCGAAATTTTGAACCATTTTCGTACGGTGGTTGGGTTGAAAGCTGCAGCCATCAAACCGGATTCGTCGTTTGCTGATGGAGTTGCATTAAAACACGTTGCCCTTGTGGGAACAGGAGAGGTGTTGACTCTGATTCGGCAGATCTTGTCTGGACAGATAGACTGTTCTAAGGCAAGCACGTTCACGGAACCGGAGGAAAAAGGGTCGTTTCCCTCTCCGACCACGTGGGATGCCATGTGTTCCGTGTTGCTTGATTCACTTCTTCCCGCAAATTCCGTTGTGGAGGAAGCACACAATCTCGCAACGTTCGTCCAAGGGCCGCAGGAATCTGTTTCCTCGTATGCTCTTCGTTTCCGTACTGTCATGGCACGGTTCCAAGCTGCCGTCGGGCGTGATGGTAGTCGTACTGCTTGGAACTGCATGACAGTGGCTTTGTGGCAAAATGGGTTGACGCCGGAAGTTCGTAAACTTCAACGGGGATACACTTCCGTAATGTCACTCAAAGAAGCCATAGACCGAGCGCGTCGTCTGGAGGAGTCGGAACCCGTTGTAACTGTTTCGGCAACTCACTCCGTATCGTCTGCCACCGCTCGCCCCACGGCCGTGTTTCAGGCGAGGCCTACTCAAACGGTGACCTTCAAGAAGTCACCTGCCCCGCGTCCGTCGACAACTCGCCGTGGAACGCCCGCCGCTCGTGGTCGAGGTTCGGGTTGTGGTGGCGGTCAGCGTCGTCCGTCCTTTGACCCGTGCACCCACCCCACCTGCCGTTCGCATAAGACCCACCCCATCGAGCGCTGCTGGGTGCGGATTGCAGAGGAGGAAGATCGTCAGGGTCGTTCTGCGTCCAAGCGGTCCAGAAAAACCTTTCGTCCGAAGCGGAAGGACGATTCGTCGGACTCCGAATAGGGGTGCCCAGGTGTTGTGCCCACAATACTTGGGAAGAAATCTGCTGTTGCCGTAGCAATTAGCAGTAAGGGCGTGAAAAGATCTTTTGATCGTTTTGCGTCACTTGCGCGTTCGTCCATGTCGTCTAGTGCTCGGAGTGATAGATCGTGTTCGAAGAGTACCAAACGACTTGTAAATAAGGCATATGCATCCCCTGTCGTAGAACAATCACATAGAAGGTTAGAGCGTTCCATTATCGCAGCCGAATAAGACGTGGTTGATACAGCGTCCCTTGAGGCATCGCGTTTTCGTCAGAGTGCCAACAAAACAAGGGCCGACAGGATGGTTGCCGTACAGAAGAATGTATCGGAGCGTAAGAAGAGGAAGAGGAATTCCGAGGGAATTAAAAAACGTGTTTCGTTGTACACCTCAGCGCTGGCGCGGAAAAAACCGTCTTTGTCTCTGTCTTTTTCGTCCAAACGCGTTCGCGCTCCTGGACATATCGGTGGCCAATTTCTCCCTGAAATCACCATTGATACTGCAAGTGACGTCACGTGCGTTTCACTTTCGTTTTTGAAACAGCACCCATCGTTATCGTTTGCTCATTTAGAGCCCATACCGTCTCACACGCGAACCTGGAGACAACCGTCTCATGTAAGCGGGAAAATAATAAATAGAACACCGCATCCTCTGTTGTTGCAGGCAGCTTTGCTTCCACAACCAAACCGGGAACTCAACCTACTCTTGTCTTTCGGCCTAGAAGACTCCAATCGACGCAATCACCGGTAGGAGAGTGCGTGGACGATGCCGTGACACACAAATCCACTATCCTACGGCATCTATGCACAGTAGTAAGACCATGTATGTATGTACGTGGAAGATCTCCGAGGGGTCCTCCTGCGCGGTAACGACAACGTCGCGAGAGCTCTTCGTGTATCTATCGTCGACACATGTAGCAGCTGCACGACACACGAACGGATGTTTGCACCGTTAGGTCGTTGCCGTAGTACGCGTACGTCGTTCGGCGTCTAGTCCATACCTGGTACAGTACTGCTGTAGCAAAAACACAGCAGCAGTAATCGAGCTATGTATGCATGCAATTGTTTGCTGTGGTTTCAGGCAGACTTTTGCCTCCACAACCCGAGAATCCCACTGCCGAATCTCGACCTACAAGACTCCAATCAACAAACCAGCACTGGCAGAGGTGCGTGGAAGATGCCGTGAAAGCACAACGAGTCGACACTCGTACAACTTCTATGTACAGCAGTCGGCATCTGGTCCATACTGCTGTAGAAATAAAAACATCCAGCCATATCTATTTTTTGTTTTTCCATACTAATAACAAGAAATGTATCACGTCACGACGACCATCCGGTGAGGATATAGTCTTCTTACACTTTAAGTTTTCTCTGAGAACGCTTCCTTTCACTTCTTTCGGCTTCTGTGAGCGCTCTATTCCGGTCTTCTCGGGCTCTCACAGAGCAGCATTTCCTGTGGAAATTTGGCACTTTGGTGAACTTCCCACTTTTTCGTATCTTCCGCTTTTATCTGTCTCGCCTGCTGCTGTCACCCCGCTCTGTACCATCATACGACGCATTCCACTCGAAGTACGGCCCTCTCTATGTGTGCCTCTTTGTCCTCCGTTCCTCCGTCTCTCGATGTCTCTGACGGTCTGCCCATCCACATTCTCTATTCATTTTCGTCTTCTCTCTTGACTGCTCTCGGGTCGGAATGGTCTGTTGTTTGTTCCGATTCCGTGTGCTACTGCTGTACATTTTTTTTATTCTTCTAACACCTTCACACGGTATGTACATTTTTTTTTCTTTTAACACCTTCACACGGTATGCACTCACCTCCTATCACCTTGGTACCGTATTCTCTCTCTCTCCACTCAGTGTGTGTGTGTCTGTGTATCCACGTTGTCTTAATTTTTTTTACTTTTCTCTCTTCACCGCTCTCGTGTCGAAACGGTCTGTTGTTTGTTCCGATTCCGGCAACGGTGTTGTGTGCTCCGGTTCCGATAATCCCTTCTAAAGGTCCGGAAAATACGAAAATACACTCCTTTCTACCTCCACTCTCGATGGCTACCCCGGCCCACTCCTCCCACTCCTCTGTAGCTACTCTATCATTTGTTCAGAATTTAAGTAGTGCGTCCAATTCTTCGTGCTGTCTATATTCTTTTCTTGCAGTTCAAGTAGTGCGTTAAATTGGTTGTGCTGTCTTTCTTCATTCGCAGTTCAGCCGTCCATTTTTTGCAGTTCTGAGTTCTGGATGTAATATAATGTGTATCAGACAATGGAGAGGTACTGGGCACGGCGATGGGAAATGGACCTTTACATCTCCTTAAATCACACACGAACCTCCATCATGGGAACTCCACCTTCTTCACGGATACTTCAACTGCCAGTGGTGCCTACCTTCATTTTAACAACATCCTACACCCACTTTTTTCAGATAAAACATTGCCTTGGAATCGCTTCAAATAAAGCGGGGGCGCGCAGCGCCCAAAACCTTGTAGATAACATGATTCCTTTTGTTCGCATGATGAGCGGCACTTCTTTTCTGACTCTCCTCACTCTCTCTCTGTGATCTCTCTTTGCCCGTTAAGCGAAAAAAATATCTGCTGATGACGCTGATAGTAGTAGCAGTAGCTCATCTCATCGCAGTTGTGTGGCTCACGAACGTTTGGCTGAAACGTTTGGCCGAGCAATCATATTCATTTCAGCTCCGCGCTCCGCATGACATTTGCGACTCTGTGTGCCGCGCTACCGCTTGCTGCTGCAGCGCATACGGATATCTACTCAGCCAGTTGAAAATACACGATGAACCTGGCGAGTAGACGTCGGGCGCACTTTTGGCGGTGAGGTCGAGGTCTGTCTATTGAGCGGGGCGGCGAAAGCCGCCAGCACTACCACTCTCCGTTCCTTTTTTGTTTGTCAGGTACTATTTACAACTGGTGGATGGCATGAATCGAGTACGCCCTCTCTCTTTCTGCACCGCTCCATATTTGTTCCCATTTTCAAAAATGTATTTTTACTGGCACGAATGTTGAGTACCATGTATCGCGTATCTTGGAATCGAGCTATTGAGTGGGGCGACGAAAGCCGCCAGACCACTTGTATGTACGTGTAGGTTAGACCTCCTCACCCGGAAGGCACCCGTTGGTTCTTCCTCAGTAGGAGTCATCGTGTCCCCCTTGCCCACCTCTTTGCAACGAGCAAGCTCGTCTACGCGCAGACAGGCTCCAGAGGTGGTGCTCGACTACTTTTGTACTTTCAACCAACTCCATCGTGAACGGCGGTTGTGATTGTTGAATAGCAGTAGCGGTTGTGGAGGAAGAGGCCGGGTGTACTGCTGCATGTAGAGACTACCATGCATGTTAAACAGAGCAATAGTCTGAATTCGAACAATTCGTTCGGCAAACCGAAACAACGGTGACATCTGAAAATAAGTGCAACATGGGTATATGTCAATTATTGTTGGTTACATTCTCTCGCACCTAAAGCTCGCGCATCCCTTCGCGCCTACACCTGAGACTCGGGACGCTCAGAGAGACCCTTACCACGTCAGTGTTCTGATCTTATCAGATGAAACGGCGGAGGCCATTGTGTCATACCGGCTGTCACGGGCCTGTGTGTGTTCTCATTCTGGCTCTGTGTCAGGGCTGGAGAACGGCATGCCGCACACAACCATGTGTGATCGGGCACCCCGCACTCAACTCGCACTTATAGAGCTAGCGCATCTTTTCGCGTCAACACCCAAGTCACAGTATTTCCAGAGGGATGCTTTGCGACCCAGGGTCCTCGTGATCTGGGTTAACACGGCACAAGCAAACGTGTCACACACCGGTGCTGCAGCGGGCTGTATTCGATCGTCCCAATCGGCCGTTGGCTTTTATTCTTTTGTTCTGGCCTCTTTGATGGTGGCGGACCGCATACCGTTACAACTCACAACATGCACATTCCGCACACAAATTTGTTCGAACCCTAAGCTACACCACGTCCTGCGTTGCTGTAAACCCTCTCTCCTGACGCCGCGTGAGTGCTTCATCACTCTGCTCCTCTCCTGACACCTCCAGCATGACATTGCTCGACTGCGACTGCTGGTTACTGCATGTGGGAGGCTGGCTGGTTCAAAGCAGTAGACATATGGAGTCTATGGCTGAATCGTAAAGCATGTTCTCTTGTGTCGTGATGCCAGCTCTCTGTGTTCTGCACTCTCACTCTCAGCAGTGTACTTTGTAGTTGAGTATTGTGTTGTTGGACCTACAACATATCGCTAAAGGCACCTCTCGTTCAGTCCCTGTTGTTTGTGATGGCTGGCCTCGGATTCGTGGAGCATCAAGTTGTCGGAGCATCCGTTCGAGGTGGTCGCTGCCTGTGTTCGCTGCCCTAGCAAGTTGTGCTTGGAAATTTTCCACCGAGATCTGCTTGCCAAATTTACCGACAAATGTCGGCAATATTTGTTTCGGAGGAACTTCTCCTACACCGAACTGTTCGTCATCAGCCAAATTCCGTTCCGAGCAAATTATGTTGTCACTGGTACTGCTGTCCAAACGTCGAACCGAAAGAAAACAACACATTCGCGAAATTGAGAGGGAAGCATGAAATTGAGAGTGAGATTATTTATTGGAAGATAGAATAGAACAGGCGCACGATTCCTGGAGAGCCATATGTCTACTGCCTCTGAACCAGCCTCCCGCATGTAGTAACCAGCAGTTGAGCTATGCCATTACGGTGTCAGAGGTGGGCAGAGCGATCAAGAACTTTGGTGGCGTCAGGAGAGAGGGAACAGAGCAACGGGAAGTGAAGCTACATGGTTGGGACATATTTGTGTCGCACGAGTGTGCATTTGTGTGCATGATGTGAGCATGGTTGTGAGCTGCATGCGGTCCGCCAACCATCAAACGCCAGACGAAAAGCCACAGCGGTGTGGGACGAATACACAGCAGCAGTAGGCATGGACATGTGACAGCACCAATCAGTACGACACACTGGCTGCACCGTGTAATCCCTGATCATCAGGACACTGGTGTAGAAGGAATCTCTCTGCCAGTACTGACTCTTGGGTGTAGACGCGACAAATATGTTCGACATCACATCACACATCACACACACACACACTCACCATGCAGGTCTCCAGCTGACAAAGCAAGCTGACAAAGCAAGACTGAAGAAAAAAAGCAACGGCCGTGCGAGACAAACACACAGGCATGGATGTGACAGCACCGGTATGACACAAAGGCCGAACCATTTCATCTGAGATCACCAGGACACTGGTGTGATAAGGATCTCTCTGAGCGTGCCGAGTCTCGGGTGTAGATGCGAAGAGATGCCTGCACCCGTGGCCATTCGGCTCAGCCACAAGGTTGGGGGGGGGGTCGACCCTGTAGCTACGCCCCCAAAGATGAAAGGTCCCCCCCCCACCCAACCTTGCACAAGGTCGGGACATGGACAGGGTGCGCATGAAAGCCACCTTGCCCTTGCACAAGACCCTGCCAACGTGCATCATTGGTAGCCTGCACAAGGTCGGTACCGGGGCAAGGTTCGGCTTGAAAGCCACCTTGTTTAAGGTCAAGACCCTGCCAAGGTACCCACATCGACCTTGGCCACGCATGTCGACGTTGTGCAAGGAAGGATGTTTGAACGCCAGCGGCAGGGTTAATAGGCCTGGCAAGGTCGTAGCCATTTATTTGGGAAGGTTGCGACCTTGGGCTAGGTTTGGGTACGGGCCGTTGATAGGCCGACGACAGTTTTGAGAAGTGTTGCTTGCTTGTGTTTCACATATATATTCCAATCTTTACGCCCTAAGACTACATGTTCGTTGCAGCCGTCCGCTAACCTTGTGCAGAGACTTGCACACATACACGCGTCAGCCCTTTTATTCTCCGAGCGTCCATCCTACAACAAGCACGCCATCAAGTGCCAAGCGCAAAAAATTGTCTCACGCCCTCGCGTCTACATAGAGCTATAATGCTAGTCTTCGAGCATAGCAAAACACCCAACTAAAGGCCTACATGACCTTCTACCTACTAATAGATCTCGGACAAGAGTGGGCTCCAAATTACCTCCACAAAAGTCATAGGTTCCACATCCAGTCCATTATGGGCACCATCAAACTGTTGTGGCACATCAGAACCGCGACGACGCACGTTGCTTAACAGGGTGCACATAAACAAACATCCGACCATGATCCAACTAACAAAAGCGTGGACGTATTGTGCAAAGGTGTTCATCTACAGGACACCTCCGTGGGCTATGGAGGTGACGTATGCACCACATATAATTCACCCAAGATTAAGATTAAATGGTGGCGCTAGGGAGATAAGGTCCTAGTACCATCAGGACGCACCGGGTCTCAAGGCTGCTAATCTGGCGTGTGTTGTGTCGTTCAAGACACCCCTCGAAAATTACACACCAGAGATAACACTACATGTACTACGCTGTGTGCCTGATTTAACTCATCATCACGATCGGAATACCTACATACAATACAACCGCGACGACGCACGCCTGAATTTAAACAGGGTGCACGTAAACAAACATATAGCCATGATCCAACTAGTAAGCGTGGACGTATTCTGCAAAGGTGTTTTCTACAGGACACCTCCGTGGGCTATGGAGGTGACGTATGCACTATTATATAAATCACCCAAGACTAAGATTAAATGGTGGCGCTACAGAGATCAACTACTAGTACCATCAGGACGCACCGGGTCTCTAGACCACATTGCTGCAAATCTGGCGTGTGTTGTGTCGTTCAAGACACACCTCGGAAAATACACACCAGAGAGAACACTACAACCTTGTGCCTGATTTAACTCGCCAGGGCGGTCAGAATACCTACATACAATACAACCGCGGCGACGCACGCCTGAATTTAAACACACATGTCAGGCATCATGAAGGAGCTACATGAAATCGACACCCGCGCCTGACAGAACGCCGGCAAAAAAGAGAAGATCAGGTCGAAACCTCCTCCATGGCCACACCCTCGGCGTCGCCGTCCGAGCCGTCGTCACCACCAGAGAGCATGGAGTTGGCGGGGGCGAGGGTCTCGGGCACCTCGTCACAGGAGTCAACATCGGGGCCCTTGCGTGCACCTGCCACATGTTTAAGTTTGAGGACACCGCAAGGAGAAAAATCGGAAGGTGAAGGACGGAGTATAATCGCGTGTACAAAATTGTATTCACGATTGGAAAGGGTTAGGGGAGCTGACCAATGTGCCTGTCGCTGTTTGCGTCCGTTACCATGTGAACAAGCATCAAGGCACCACAAAAGCCCTATACACAAGAGGTGAAATTCTTCGTCACATGCACGCAGGGGTACAAAAGCGAACGCGACCAAAGTAGCAGATGCGTCCTTTTGTTGTGAATGGGTTACTAAAACAATAGATCAGGTATGCACAGCAATCCCACGCAGACGAACCAACCCACCCCACCACCCCTCCCAAGATCCATATTTCGCCCAGCATTAAAAAGAGTCTGAATGAAATAACACTGTGCTACAGCAAAACTTGAAAAGCGTACCCGGCTTCAAGTACGGGCAAGCTAGTGCCTCGTAATCGGTGCAGCCGATCGTCTCCATCGTGATGTCGAGGCAGCCCTCCAGGTTCTGGCCACCTCCATGCGCCCAAAGGAACACGCGCCGAAAGAACCTGCAGGATAGTTGGCAAGACGGAGGGCAAAGTAGACAAGAAGAGGGAGGTGTCACGACATGCAACACCGGTGGAATGCACGGGTTTGTAGGACGACAGAGTAATGTTGATCACACAAACACATTTTGCTGCTGGGAAGGACCGGTGTGGACCAAATTGGCTCCCACATGTCAAGGGCGTGATGGAACACAAGCTTGGTCCAACGGACGCACGCACACACACACACTAAACAAAATACCATGTTGTATCTGGGTGGTCTCAACGTTGCCTACACGCCGGACCTACGTTGCACTCACTCTTTCTGGAACACGGTATTGGACGACCCGCCCTTCTCGAGCACGGCCCAGCGTCTGACCCGCTTGATGGCCATGGCCATGTTGTCCAACTCCTCGTCGTCGATGATCACCTTCATCAGCCCAATGGCCACCTCCACCATTGGCAGGGCTACCTGTGCGTGTGTTGCCATGACAACAAGGAAGCCAAACGACCCCACAACAGGTACGAGAGGTGTAGGGAGTGAGTGAGTAGAATAATAGAATGCATCACACGCGGCGACCGAACGGAGTACGCGGCATCGAGGACATAATAAACACCGGTCTTCAAGTCATGAGACAAAGAAAATCAAGACGTGGCTGCACCGGCTACACGCTAGGCTGTCCAAACTTGCACGGTCTTCAAGTCATGACCAAACTAATTTTCATACATGGCTGGAAGGGCTACACGCTAGGCTGTCCAAATTTGTGCTCACCTTGTCAACGAACAGGACAGTCCCCCCCCCCCATACGTCGTCAGGCTCCAAGGAATCCCACCCTCCCGTCCTGTGGGCCTGTAGGGGCAAGTCGAGGATGGCTCCGACTAAGATGCGCATGTCCTGCGTGGGTTAGGGAGAAATAGACACGAAGAGGGGTCGAAGGAAGTAAAGAGGGTATTAGCCATCGTTTGTATATAATCGAGGATCGTCGATTCCGGGCACGCTTTGAAACTTGCCGCGAAACTACTGCACACATATGCCACGCAACAACAATAACA
>FN648368.1:0-31359 GCA_000310025.1 Ectocarpus siliculosus
ACCAATCTACCGGGCTGTGTACGTTTTTCCATAATGTGTCAATGTTGGTGCCGGTATCAGGCCGGTATGGTACATGTCGTTCGTTACCTCCAAGCCGGCTCAAAATGATCAAACCTTAGTCAAAACGTTTTCATGAGCCAACACATGGCATGCCGTTTTTTTGTACGTCATCTCTGTTCGTCCTCACAGAACTGGCTGTGCGCTCAGGAGCATGCTTCGGGTCGGCGGTGCAGCGTACGAAAGCCCTTCAGATTCAGGTGGCTCAACATCAACCGGGGAAAAGCGCTGACACCAATGGCATCGTGGAAGAGTATGGCCTTCCGTTCGACATCCAACCGCTGCAGGAGGACCCCACGGCGACAGTGCGCAGAACGCACCCCTTGGGGAGCAATGCCGGGCCTTACTACGGGCCTGACGCCCTGCACGACTGCAACCACGGGGATGACTGCCGCCAAAAGTACGGTGGGATAGACTCATGCGCCCAGCTCTCGGGGGTCAACCTCAACGCGCACGAGCAGAACCATGCGAAGAAGAAAAATTTTCTGCACATGTTGAATGTCATGAAATTTGACCGCTTTGCGTTCATGGTAACTCTGATCAACGAGACCGAGAATGAGGCAATAAACCGCAAATCGGTGGCAAACATGGTCAAGCGTGTTCGAGGCCATGGCTCGGAACGAGTAGAGATTTGCCAGGCTCAGGTTTGGTTCTGCGGCAGATGCTTCTGCCAGAAGTCTCGAATGCGATCATTCGACCAGTTCGGCCGGGTCCGGCTGACCTTTGTTAAGCCATAGCCATACTTTTGGGGGGGCTCGGATGTTGTTGTACGATGTCTCGGATGCTTTGTGGTACGGTGTCCGCTTGAGCTGAACCGCTTGCGCCATTACGTCATTTCGCCCGGTTCGCAGTGGTGGGTAGAGTTAATTTTTTTTTGTAGTCTTTCGGCTGATGGTGTGTCGAGGCTGGTGGTAGGAGTATTCGGCTCCGCGTTTTGGGGGATAGATACGTTTGGTTTTTCTTGAGGGGAATTCATTGGTTTCGCTACACGATAGGGTTGCTTCAAGAACTATTTCCGAGCCCACCGACGTTCCGTTTGTCAGCCTTTCACACCACTTCCAGTACTATCGACTGCTCGCTGTTTTTTGTGTTTCCAAGAGCGCGATGTATCTTTTGCCTTCGAGCCTTGGCTTGAAAGATGCGTATCCAAGGACAACCAGACCTGTTCCCAAATGTGAAAGTAACGAATTGTCGAAGAACCGTTTTTGATCCTATATCGAAAACAAGGCAGACCTACCTACCATTGGGTTCAGCTCATTGCGTTCCATCCGGATGAGGGTAGAAATTATTTTGTGTTCTGTCCAAGAAAGTTGTCTGGTGCCCACTTGGCCACTTGCCCACTTGGCCACTTGGCAATAATTTTCAGGTTGCGTTTTGGCATTCAATACCATTTCGTCCTGGACTTGTGGTACGTACATGCCGTTTCGAGATACCGTCATGGTCGGAGAGATGGCACCGGGTGCGATCGTTTTTTTAAATGTTCTTCCTTGAGTTTTTATCGCGCCCCGGTGCCATGTCTCCGACCCCGGTGCGGGAATGCAATTAGATCTTTTTGATTACATTTTCAAGGCACCCCGGTGCGATCTCTCCGACCGGTGCGATCTCCGATGAAATACACACAGGTGTTGTATGAGTGGGAGCATACCGGTAACGGCAACGTAGGCTGGTACGTAACAGCTTTCCATACAGCGAGTGGTGTCGTGTTTGATGCGAGTTTGGCTATAGAGTGACGACAAGAAAGGATGTCGTTTCCATCTGAGGTACTGGTACATACGGCATCAGTTGTCTTCCGCTTTCGTTTCGGTGTTCCTCTACGGATACCAGTACGTACGAAGCAACGTACGAAGCAACAATAGCTTCGTGTTGTGTAAGGTGGGGTAGGATGTGGCTTGTACGTTGTGTGTCTAGTTGAGAGTATACGGTTGGCAACTTCCATACCAATTCAAATATGAAATCAACTGGCATCCCGTGTGAACCGCGACCATGCATACGTACATGCAGGGGTGGCGCTCCGCTGACACCATCCCCACATGTATAAGGAACACACATGTACCTCACTCCGGCAGCTGAAAATGAGCTCAATCTTTGGGTTTGGCGGTCGGTGTGCGATCTCACTGACCCCGGTGCGTAAATGGATGTAAATCGTGCCGTTCTCGTATTTTTTTAGCAACCCCGTGCCATCTCCCCGACCGGTGCCACCTCTCAGACCGGTCCTATCTCTCCGACTATTACGGTATATATTAAAGCTATGTTGTTTTCTTTCCGCGTTCACCCCTTCTAAACCAAAGCTTAACAAGCAGGCTATCGGCGAGACTATGTCGGCTCCTCTCTCCCCTCCTGCAACTCCCCCTTCAACCAACTTCCCCTTCAACCTACATGAAGTCTACAAGTAAGTATGCTTCAGACAACGTGGCGACGACTCGCTCAAACCTGGTGTATAATATCTCCTCAATATACCCTGCGCAAAAACTTTGGGTTTTTCTCGATAGTTTGACATGGGAAGGTGTTGAATCTAGTATCTGCCATTTGCAACCTACATGGGAGCAGATCATCTGCGATGTGTGCCTGTAAATGCAGCAGCCTACCCGCCTGGACCGATTTCCAAACATCAATTACTCCACGAAGAGAATGCGTGCATGAAACGACTGTTTCAGAAGGCTCTTGACAGAGCGGCTTCAACGCCGCCGTTTCCGGCGCTGCCACGCTTCTGCTGTGAAAGAATGGAGCTTGGAAAATCGGTCGAGGGGGTGTGATATCTTGTGTCATACCTTGTTTAGGTGTAGCCTGAGCCGGAAATGGGTAGGCTTTCGACGCCTTATAGGGTGGCTGTGGGGGATTGGGGGAAACATGCTTCTTCAGACGTCGTATGGGTTGTTGTGCAGTGTTGTGCCTGGTTGGACGTTGGCAAGCTATCAATCTGGAAGCAGATGGCAGCGGCAGATCTGGATGCTGATGCGCCTACCTCTAGCGTTGCGGGGCAATCGGTTGTTTCTTTCGTGTACAGCCAGCGCAGAAAGCGGTTCCGGTCATCTCGAAGCTGTGCAAAGGCCTAGACCTACAGCACCTAGACTCAGCTAGATATTCCACTCGCTCTTCGTACAGCAGCAGTACACGCCCTACCGAACGGCCGGCAGCCCGGTAGCGCGCACATACAAATCGGTGCCCCCGACAACAGTCTACATTGTAGACTAATTGATTGCTTTCGGCGGTCCTGACATGTTTTTCTAGCAGCATTCTTCTCCTCCCCTACACACCATGAGTCCCCTGTGCGCGCAGGAACATACTCCACTGAACATACGAGCAGGCGGGCTCTGCAAGCCTGCACAGCTCGGGCTTCAGTGTGCAAGCTAGCAGAGCTGAGCTAGCCGAGTACCACCTCCAAACCGTCAAGAACCGCGTGCGCGCGCGCCCAAAAAGTACGGCATGCTTTCCGAACCTTCCGGAAACCCTACCCCCGAACCCCCTAAAGATCCTTTCGCACGATTGGTAATCCGACCTCCTACGGTTCTTGCGGCATAATAGCTGCCGGTTCGCAGAACTTGAGCGAGAGAGACCAGAGACTGGCGAGAGCGCACGATGGACGGGCGTATGTGCGCCGGTGCAGAGGCGTTTGTTGGTACCGGACGGCGCCATAGGGGAGTGAACTTGGGAGGAAAATATGGGTGTCGCCATGTCCCTAGAGGAGCTTGGTGCTCTAAGCGTTGTGGAACTCGCAGATTTAGCGCCCCCGGAGTACCGTCAGGCGTCCATCGATTTTGGCATCGATGGACACATGCTGACGAGTCTGCCTTTAGATCAACTCAGCGATGCCCTAGGTCGTGCAGGGGTGGACGATAAGCAGCATTTGGTCTACCTGCTGGAGGAAATCGAAAACGTGAGAGAGCTGTGACGGATACCGACGAACCCGACAACGTCACACGGAACGAAGGCCCATCGGTTGCGTTGCTCATCGAACAGCGATCGTCACATGATATGTATTCGCACTCGCACACGCTAGGTGTGCAGTTGTGCAAAATGGTTTCAACACTCCTTTGAAAATACAGC
Organism: Ectocarpus siliculosus; assembly: GCA_000310025.1. Classification (NCBI taxonomy): domain Eukaryota; class Phaeophyceae; order Ectocarpales; family Ectocarpaceae; genus Ectocarpus; species Ectocarpus siliculosus. Next base: position 4,102 of record FN648368.1, read on the forward strand.
CCTCCTTCCGATCTACGGAATCATAATTCGTAGCCCTCTTCAACTTGACGTGTTCTCGCCATCACCCCGATGTTTTCGATTAACCAGATTCGATGCCCGAGGATCGACCCAAGCAAGCTAGATCGCGAAAATCTTCGGGCGATTCTCGAAAGATCTGATTCCAATGACCGCGAAGAACTTTCGGGCAGGTCGGAGTGGAGCGGCGTTTCAGTGGACAGTGATGACAGAATCATCGTGCTCAACGTTACCAACAGGACCCTCTCGGGAGAGCTGCCAGCCGCGCTCTTCGAGATATCGAACCTCGAGTACCTACACGCCACCTCGAACCTCTTCACCGGTGAGAGAGCCCATCAAATACGCCGGAAAAAACAAAATATCGCAGTAGGATATCCGTTTCGTTCTTTCGGGAAGGTGATGTATAGCAACCTAGACTGTTACTGTAGGTAAAGGGCTAGCAGTTGAAAGGCCCTGGGATTGGTTCATCCCTAGCGCACCGCAGATATGCTCTCTTTCTGCCCCAGGCGTACACTGCAATCGGAAAGAGCAGACTTTGGTGCACGCTGCAGTTGATGACGCTGCTAATGGTCCCGACGCTGTCTCGAGGATCGCAAAGACAGCAGCGGCTTTAGGGGTAGGAGAAATTCGAGGAATGGGCCCCTTGATGCATGTGGAATAGTTCGCGTGTGGCTACAGGAGCTTTCGTTTGAAAGTCGATCACTACGATCACTACACCACACCCCCGCATCCTGTCTCAGACATATCCCGTGCTTGCCCTTCTCGTGCCTCTTCTTGGGGGGAAATTTATGGATCTCTCCTTGTACAAAACTTCCCGTAGGCGCCATCCCCGACACCATCGGTGGTCTCAAACGGTTGGTCTCACTCAAGCTCGACCACAACAGCTTGACGGGACGAATACCGGGCTCGTTGACCCGCCTCACCAGTCTAACAGCTCTCGATTTTGCATGGAACAAGCTGACAGGAACAATCCCGATGAAGATCGGCACCATGACCTCCCTCCGCAAGCTTAGCCTAGGCGCAAACAAGGCAAGGCGCTGGATCTCGTCCCCGTTGCCGACAGCTTGAACAGGAGTAGGTTATTCTCATCGGCAAAGGGAGCAATAGTCTTCGTTCCTTCATAGTTCCGACTTCATCCCGGGCTACCTCTCGTATGTCCACCCATGTAGTAGGGCCGCAATTGAGGAACCCCACATGTAGCTGTTGGTCTCCCTCATACCGATACCTTCCGACTGTTAGGGCAACCACACGTAGCGTAGCCGGTGGATAACTTCGTCCCTCAACGCCCCTCTGTCGTTGGTAACCTGCGCGGGGTAATATTAGCTGAACGGTGCAATCCCCAGAGAGCTGGCTTCGCTGCACTTCCTCGTCGAGCTGCGCTTACGAGAGAACAGGCTTGCGGGAAAAATTCCACCGATGTTGGGGAACATGCAGTCACTCCAGGTACACGGATTCGAGCGAGTGCTCTATCGAACGTATACTCTCTCGACAACGCTCACACGACGACCAAGCTCGTTGAGCAGAATGACAATTGCAGAATCAATGACTCAAGGCATGCCAAGACCAACCTCTAGTCGCGGCCGTCCTACGTGCAGTAGCACCCGAAAAACAACGCAAACCGTCGAAGGCATCGTCGCTGGCCGACTCATACTGACACGCGTGCCCCTATGCAGGGTACGGTTTCAGCCGCAATGTCGCATTCACTCTCTTCTATGCTCTGCTAGCGACTCATGTCATTATCAACGATAAGTCCCCCAACCCCGGCGGGTGGTCAATGGTCTACCCGCTAAGGCATACAAAACATGAGTACGCCCCCCCCAGTAACGTCTGGTCGTCGGGAATACAGGTGCTCGACTTGACCTCGAATGTCCTTCAAGGTCATATTCCCGAGAGCCTGGGTGAGATGACCAATCTTCGGGAGCTGTGGCTGGGGTACGTGTGTTCGTAAACTAACGGCTGGCATTCAGTCTTATAGCGATTTTAGTTTTGTTGGGCGTGCGCATTGTTTGGGTCGACCAAGTATCGTGCCTCTACTAGCAGGACTCCTGCGAAGGAGGAAGATTTGGTTAGACGTATCATGACCATTGTTTGCTGGAAGACACTATCACCACCACCACCACCACCACCATCGCCGTCACAGCAGCAACAACAACACTAGCAGCAATGGCGACGTCGCGACCACCACCAGGAAAACGAAATATCAAGCACTTACGCAATGCAACCACACGTAGCCGGTGGTACGGTGATTTGCTGCATGTGGTTGCACTTGCCTGGCTCTTGAACATAGCGATGCTGAAGCAAATGCCTCGTTCCATCTACGTTTTGCTGTCGTCTCCGTTGTTTTACAGAGATAACCGAGTTGTCGGAGGTATTCCCGAGCCTCTGAGCAAATTGGAAGACCTGCAAAGTCTTGATTTGTCACGCAACAAGGTAAGTTTGTTCTCGACAATTGGGGAAAGCTGACTATGCAGGCGCTTTGTAATCAAAATGAATACGAGAAGGCAATTTGCAGAGCATGGCTTTGAGCATTCTCAATCTCGTGCAGCACTCGGAACACAAATTTTCCAGCTGCGAGACGATCCAGATGTGATTGCTGCACACAACCTATAACACATTCAATGCCACAAACTCGTCACCCTCTTCGTCGGTTCGGCGCCAAGGACAACATACTGATGCCGTAAATACCCGACCCTTTTTTCTAGCTCGCAGGGAAGATACACCCTCATGTTTTGAGCGCGCTCTCTTCATCTTTGGTGTACCTCAATCTCGGCCACAACGCCTTCGAAGGGGACCTCCCGGTTTCCCCCCTTTCTCCTCACTCTGCGGGAGGTAGGGTGCGGAGAGGATCAACCTCCGGCTCTCCATCTGAAGGACAAGGAAGGAGCAGCAGGAGGAGAAGGAGTGAGTCCGCGGCAGGGGTTGTGTCTGCTTCTCCACTCTCCTACTTGAACCTTTGCCACAACAAGTTCACTGGGCGTGTTTCCGAGGAAATAGGAAGCCTCACCTCTCTGGAGACCCTGGATTTGTCTCACAATAAGCTTGAAGGCGGCCTTCCACCCGACATTAGGAGCTGCATCTCCCTGAGGGTACTGTCCTTGTCTCGGTGTGGCCTCTCCGGGATCCTGGAAGGAGACGACGGAGGGGGGCTGGGAAGGCTGAGCTCGTTGGAAACTCTGCGACTCGATGGAAACACTTTTCACGGGATTGTACCTGCGGCGCTCGGCAACTTGGCGCACCTCGAAGTTCTTCAGCTACAGGTTTGCTTGTGTACTGAGGTTTAGCTGTCACACAACAAACAGAGTAATCGCTGGGGTTCCATTGTTGGTGGCATAGAGGAAAGGCTTCACGCTCATTTTAACTATAGCCCAATATGACGACTCGTCTCTTCGTTATTCCTGCGGTACGCTGTTGCTTCCTTTTCGGTATTCTCCCAAGTGTAATTGTTTCAGCGGGTATCTGCCTTCGACGCTAGGGCAGCTGGATCGGTTGTGGGCACTCACAGTTCGGGACAACAATCTCTCGGGCAGGGTATGTACCCAGAATTGTTCAGCAGACGCTTTTCTTTTTCAAGAACACGGGGTGGAGCATGCCGTAGTAGACTGCAGTACTAGCGCTTCTTCCTGTTCCTTGGAAACTGGCCTTACAGTGGGCAGTCGGCACCCGGGAAAAGCGGACGCGCACGAGATAAATTCTATAACATTTTCCTGTTTTGAATCGGTGTTCGTCGTCTTTGTTCACATTCACACGTCAAAAGCTGTGCTACTCGTGCTTTTCTTCTATAGAGTCTCTTGACTGCTCGAACTCAGAGCTGTCATAGCATCTCCAAGCTGTCGTAGGATCTCCAAATCCTGCGACCACACCTGTGGGCGTTCAATGTCAACATCCAACCGCATTCTCCCTCAGGTCCCCGAATCCCTGGGCTGCTTAACTGGACTGCGCTCTCTCCGCCTCGAGGAGAACCCCTCTCTCCGAGGTCCTATTCCCGACCAGCTGGCGTCCGGAGTGAATTGCAACGTTCGCGCGGACCAGCCAGTGCTGGACGACACGGAGGCGACCATGCTCGGTTCGAGATTGGACGAGTGGTTTCTGATGCCGCGGAAGGCACGTGGGAAAAGCTGAAAAGCTTAAACTACAGCAAAGGCTGCTAACAGACCTATCACCAACTTCACACTGCGACATTGGTATTTTGGTCTCGGAGGGGAGCAGGATTTGGTTGGTGTTTCCAGAATATATGGCAATGAACCGAGGGATGCCGCGTTGTAGGAAAACGGGATGCCTTAGGAAAGTTGTTGACACTTGGACTTTTCGAAGAACAACCGATCGTGTCACTCACGACCAGGCTCCCTCTCGATTCAGAATGCGTATCTGTTTTCACTTTCATTGTCTTGTGGATGTCTTAACCTTTGCCGGCGCTCCAGCGGGAGACGCTGTTTGTGGGCCCACATCGTTTTGTTACACGATACCTTACGACCTTGGTACTGATGTTGTGCCTGACCTGACCCATGCCTCTCCTCCCTAATCCACCTGTTGCAGGCGTTCCAGAACTTGCAAGATTTTCCGGGCCACACCGCGGTGCGCCCTTGCTTGGTTCGTCATGCGACTACTGTAGTCCCGTATGAATGCCACGTCTTTACTGAAGCGAAGGCACGCAAGGTCGTCGTGCATCGAAAGGAGGTGGCTTTTTTTTCCCACTGCTGGGATCTGCCGCCTAACCAGGTGTGATTAAATGAGCGCAGAGAAAGGTGGGTGTTTGGGGTACTTGGCTACAAGATGCGATCTGCAGAGAATATGTATGTGTGTGGGGGGTATACTGGTGGGGGTTCCAAGTGCGGGGCCCCTCGTGAGAGCCCGCGCATGTGTTCATTGTGTCTGCGAGAGATACTGTGTATGCTGTGCTGGAAGAGCACGTGTGTATTAAGCAAGGCTATATATCATCTGCATGGGTCCTCTGGGCTAACATAGTCCCCAGACAGACATCATACCGTGGGTGGGCACGGTATCCTCCGTTGGTGGTCACGAGGGTATACAAACAGTGGGCATCTCGTGTATCATCGCCGCCACATATTTTACAGTCCCACAAAGCCAAGTCACTCATTCATCTACCCTCGTAAGGTTGTACACCGCACAAGACGTGAACCTTCCTACGCCACTTTACGCCTCTCGCCCCTCGGAAAAATACAGTGCCCGCCGAAACCAAAGCTTCTTGGTGGACCTCACCCGGACACGCCCGATCGCACCAAGCTGCGGCACATGAAAGCTTGCCTAGAGGATGCCCCATCGAGCGTAAAGTACGTCTGGGTAGACATGCTTTGTGTGCCTCTGGCGGACTCACGGAGGCGTAGAGCTGCTGGGCGATCGGTGCCCTTCTTCGTGCAAAAGTGAGGAATGAAACTGGCAATAAAAAAAACAACGAGTGAAAATCCGACAACATTTCCTGTGATGAAGCAAGCGTTGGTTGCAAATGGCAAGGTCTGCGGTCTATATGTCTCGAGGATACATACCGATGAAGAACATGGTACCGGTATGTTCCGGTTTGGCTGTGTGGTGGGGCGCGCACAGGAGACCAAAAGGCGGGGGGTACCACATACTTTCCCCCAAGGTATGAGCTTGGAAGTCGCACCCCTTTCGTTCGACGAGTCCGACTGTGAGTAGTTCACCTCGAGATACCTACTTGACGTGCTTTTGGGTGGCTCCGTCAAAGCCGGGCAATTCTCGTGTACGTTGACACCAAATGATCACATCAATGGCGGTATGTCGACGACACGACCTCAACCATCTTCATAACTATCCAACCCTATGCAGCCTGACGACGAATTACTGGGTAGAATCTAAAGGATTTATATCCCGCTATTTCGCTAATGTGCATATGGACACACGCATGTGTCGTTCATGGCTTTGCGAAAGCTCCGGGAGGTTCTACATCTTAGCCCACGACAGTGCCAGCCTCCAACGCCACAAGAAGCGCGGGTGGTGCCGCCTAGAGGCTCTCTGCGCTGCGTGCCCATACCAGCATTGCCAAGTCGAATCGGCATTCTCCGCGAAGGTAAACTTGTCCGGCCGTGCCTGGGGGTATGCTGCAGGAACAACCTCCCTACTGAATTTGTATGTGTCCTATTTGCTGGATTGAAAGGAGATGGGCTGGTCTGATCTGCTGACAGTGCATAGGGCAACGAAGGCCACGAGAAAATCGCACATCCAATTTTCATAGCCGTCTCACAACACCCCGCACGGCCTTCTCGTTCTCGTGTTCCCGAAGCAGCCTGCACGGAAGTCGGCGACGGCACGATATGTGTACGACGCAATTGAGTGCTACGTGAGCACATGGGACAATGGGGCGAGATACGAGGCACGGATAAAGAATGGTCAAGAACTGGGGGCAGCAGGGTTCCTCGGGAATCCTGTGACGGGTAAGGTAAGGCTAGGCTACGGGCGGTGGGAGCAGCCATCAGTGTCAAACTGCGGTGGGAGCTTGGCTGCGCTTCTAGCCCGGACACGGGCGAGTCTGCGGTGTCCGGAAAATTTCAACTCGGTATCGTTCGGTCCTCCCCTCCTTCCGAACGAGAAATCGCCGTGTTTCCTGTACCGCCCGTTGCTCGAAATAGGCTCTGAAATATCCTCCCACGCTCCCACGCTCCCACCCTCCGTGTCCGCGCAACCGTGAATGTGGAGCATTGAAGATCACGTCCAACGACTGTCGACGTTGCCGAGCCCCCACCCCTTCCAACGTTTCATTTGGTGTCTCAGAACCTAGTGTCGCTCGAAATCTCGTTCTCCACAGTTGAGTGACCCGACGGACCGCCAGTTCATCGCAGAGGCCGCGTTGGGGGCGATCAATGCGATGGAGATGTCCGGCCGAATGGACTCGGAGATGGTCAAGCCGTTGCGATTGACATGCAAAAGGATTCTCTACGGCTCGCAAGGCTGGGAGGGGCAGGGAGAAGACGTACAAAAGGCTCCGTCTCTGGCGTTGGAAGAGTCACGATCAGCTACTGCCGCTAGCAGCATAGGCGGCACCGTCAGCAGCAAAGGGGGGCTAGTTCTCCCCAGAATCGGTACATAGTCGCTGAGTCGAAGTCGGTCTAAGCAGTAGCTTACAGTTGAGACTCGGTCTGTGAACAAAATGATTTTCCGTCAGCTTGTTCCCGAAACGACATCGAAAACAACAGTGGCAACCAAACAAGGCGCGTGATCTCGACCACGCACTGACGAAGTTTGCCTACGGCCCCGACTCCACGCGTAACCAACGTGAACAGCAAGCAGGAGGCTGTTTTCGACAGAGCAGAAAACCTTCGTGATTAACGTCGAGAAGGCAAAGGTGAAAGGGCCGAGGGTCGCAAATAAAAATGATGGGTCTTATCGGCGCGGCGAGTCGACATCCGAACGATGTTGCTTGCAGAACCAGGCACGCGCGACGGTTCGACGCTTGACGAATTTTCGGTTCGATTGAGCATGTGGAATGGAACAACGTGAAAACGTACATTGATGGCGTGACGGACAAGCGTCCACCCCCGTGGTGTGGTCTGAACGTTTGAACAGAATGAATGTCGTTCCCTGAATTCATACACTCCGAAAAAACGAAAACCTGAAAAAGCACCGACGACTGAGGCCTAATCGAAAACCAACCCCACCCATGTCCAATACCCTTGAACAGCAACATCATCAACTTGATGGAAGAAGAGTGCGATGTCGATATCATGTTTCCCGTTCCCATCCATCGACCTCGGAAACACGTGGAAGAGCGAGGAATCCTCCCCTTGCACAACAAAGAACTAAATCCCAAGAGGGCTAAAGGAACAAGCCAGGAAAGACTGCAAGTGAAACATGTTCGCTCTTTCCGCCTACTACAAGGAACAACAGGCACGGCTCTACCCCGATCGCCAGCAGGTGTATCGACGTCCGTCTTCGTCTCGCTCCGGCCAAAAGCTGGCGGCTTCGCCAACGGCGATGATGCGACTCATTTGGGCAAAATCTAGAATCCGCGGGGCGCGTAGGTATTCCCACGCTCTGCTCCATCAGTGGTCATCAGATATCAACAATTGGTCGAGCTCCGCCTTCAGCTGCTCGACTCGCAGGCCACTGCGCGGCACGACGTGCGGGGAGGCAGGGAGTGGCAGCACGTCACGGTGCGTTCGTACGACAACGCAAGCGGGCCGCAGAAAGGCGGCTGGCTGCGATGTTCTCTGCAGACGGAAAGTGAGGGGGGTGTTGCTCGTACACAGTCTCGTGCTGCCAGCACGTAGGCTGCACCAGCGCTAAGACCAGTTCGCACGATGCGTCCGATAAACAAGCTGCAAAAAAACACGGGGTGGAAATGGTCATTGTCCTGCCCCCCCTGAACCAATATCGCCCCCAAGTGAGGCCTTGCCTTTACCCAGATCAACACTGCAGTCTCTAGCATAATTACAGTGCGCGACCAACCGCCAGCCCGAGATACGCCTTGGTCCACCAAACGGTCCAAACACTATTCCCGGCCCCGCACCTTGATCTCATGATTTCTGTTCGCTTCTTCTCGTCCACGGACCTCAGCACCTCCTCGAATAGCGCCACCGCCTCTGGTAAACGGCGGACGAGTTTCCCACGCGCGGAGGAGAGGAGAAATACCCCGGATTTGAAACACGGGGGACGGGAGGGACATCGGAGGGACGAACTGAGGCCGGGCCCTGCGAAATGCAGTGTGCGGAGGGGTGCCTACTTTGCCAAGGTCTCTACTCCTAGCAGGAAGGCAGTATCTACTGATGCGTCGGTAATGCATCGCGTCCACCGCACGGCGGGGCCACAGCATACGCTAGCTCCTTCAGCAAAGAACTCCAGTTTAGTCTCCACCCATGGACTAACGTGCAGCCTCTGGCTGGCGTGTAATATCCATGCTACGTCGTGGAGTAGCCTGTACTCAATCAACGCTGCGCCCTACACAAGGGCCCAGAGGATGCCTCTGCTCGGAAATGCCAACACTAGACATTGACCCCGGGGGAGTCTTGATTCTGCACTTAGCCTGAACCTCAACCTCTTGCAGGTTCTCTCTGTCGTCGGCCGTCAACGACTGAAGTCTCAGCGTGGGGATTGCAAGAGGCTCCTCCTATCGCCCCCTACATGGCCGAATCCGAGCGGGAGTCGACATACGTTTCTGATCTCTCCTCTATCAAAGACTGGATAGTGATTTTCAGAAATTCGGGGTTCTCTACCTTCAACAGCCTCCTTAGCCGCCGCCGCTTCTTCGTCGAAGTAGGTTGTTTCCTTGCTCTCCTCCGCGTATTCCATTTCTTCCCTTGCCTGACCCAACGTGAACGAGACACGCGCAAGGTGGCATGGATGGCATGAGGGACATGAGAAACAATATAGATCATGCAGTGTGTGGTGATATGCATATGACGACCAAGCGGTTGCACACAAATGCTATAGAACCTGCCCAAGATACCACGGAAGGGTTTGGAGTCAAGGGTGAGGAAGCCGCTCGTGTTTCGGCCAAAAATGTCTCATTCCGTTTCTGTCAAGCGCGTTTGTGACAGCGCTTACATACGCAAGTGCGAAGGTCGTAAGCGAGAGTCAACACACGCGACCATCCGACACGGGAACTCGAGCATGAAGTACATGCACACGGCGCCAGGGGCACGGGAAGCTGGGTGTTCCCCGATGCACCAACACACTTTCCGATCTACCGGATGTGACATAAGATACCACACCCCCTGACCATAACTCAAAGCACGGTTGCTCCACACAGCAGCAGAGAGAGAGAGTGGCGTCGCCGAAAATGGCAGCGTTGGAACGGTCTTGTCGAGAAGTTTCCGCAAAACGTACAATTGGTTCACTCTTCACCGTGGAGTAACGTGCTGACACATGGCCAGGGGTGTGTGGTATCTTGCGTACGTCACTGCGGTATGTTTCAAACCTCGCTACCGCAAGCTCACGATTTGCTGCTATGCCTCACGACACGTACTCACGGTGACAAACAGGTCGTTGAATTCGTCCATCTTGCGTCTGAGCTGTTCGTCCGACAACAACGTGGACAGAGCTCGACGTGCTACCACGCCGAGCTCGTGCGACGCAGGTAATCCAAGTCTGCCGGGGCGTGCGCCTGCTGCTGCTGCTGCTGCTGCTGCAGGGGTGCTACCCAATGATGAAGTTCGCAATACGACCGACACGTAGCGCCCGGCGGCGCGAGAGCAAGAGCGGAGCATGCTGCTGTGACCGTCTACCTATCCAACAGTATTCTGTACGAGGCGAGAGAGGCAGCACTCGGCAGCGAAAAGGGGCACTCTGGTGCAGACAGATGAGCGGGTGAGGTGAGGGGAGTTCAATCACACCCCGGAAGGCGGTACGGCGGTTACAGCTGTAGTCGCATTCCGCCACCAAACCACATGTATTGCGCCGTCCAACCAGACCTGGTCGCAGCCAATAACTGACTTGTTCGTCTTTTCAAAATTCACATGCTGTATCTCTTGCCTCCTTTTGATATCTAAAGTTAGGCGTACTGTAGTTTTGTGTAGTGCGGCGCCGATCCCACTCCCCGCCCTCTGCCCTGCTGTGCTGAAATCGTCGTCTAGATCAGCCTGTGTGGTAGACAGAGGGAGTGGGCTGCAATACACAGAAGTTACGCTACGCCGAGGCTTTCGAATGCTCAACTCTAGGAAGGGGAACCTCCCTTGCTTCCAATGGGAGGTAGCGCGCTTTCAGCGAGCCCACCGGGAGAAGATGGCAGCCGTTACTGCACAGACTAACAATCGGCCAACCCCCAAGCAGCAGCTGCGCCGGAAGGATGGATTCCGCAACACCGACGCGAGGAGGCTCAAGGAAGTCGACGTCGAGCGCAGGAACGCTTTCCTCGTGGAGAAAATGGTCCATATTCATCGCACTGGGGGCTTCGAGCGGAGGTACGATCGTCACCATGACAGTTGAGCGTGTGGTATATCCACTACGTACATTTTTTATCACATGATAAACCCACGCAGGGAGATGTAGACAAGACTACTTCAAATAGTATATCAAGCTCTGAACTGTTGTTGCTCGGAACGTTGCTCGGAACGTTTTTTCGAATCTTGGAAACTGGCTCCCTCTTGTATCTACAGTATGCTCCACAGTCTGACATGTTTTTTTTTTTTTGTACTTGTGCGATTCTTCGTTAGACCTATTTCAGTTCATTGGTTCTGGTGAGAATATCCGTGACGACGCTGTAGATCTTTCTACACACGCATGGCTGACTCCTTGTCTTCTCTACACAGTAGAGGTCTCTTGGTATGACGTTTTTTTCTTAGGCGAAGCACGCTGCGGTCGTTCGTCACATGAAGCACTCTGATGCCATATTAATAGTGTAGTACCACTGCGGAGTATAACAACATACAATATATATGTAGTAAACATGCAACGCGGCAAGAAACAGGTAAGCCAGACAAATCGACATCCCAAGCCACAACACTATCAACGTATACGTACCACGGGAAGAAGAGTAGGTCGATTGAAGGAATGAATGTGCCCATTCCTGCATATATATACCCAACCCCAGCCACCCCATGTGCGCGTGTGGATTTTCGAGGGATGTTCTCGGTGTGGTTTTTTCGACGATGCGTTGTGGTGAAATTTCGAGACAAAATAATCCGTACCGCTCCGCGCTGCTGTCTACCTGGTACTGATTTGTAGGCTAGAAAAGTTCCAAGCAAACCCAACCGCAGGCCATGTTAGTCACTACATTTTTGTGGTGGTCTGTTCGCAACCAGTTCTTGCATCGTTTACCAACGAGCGATATGGTCGATATCGACCACATTCACCACATACACATCCGGGCGCTGTGGCATCCTCCCTCCCCTTCTGCCCCGCCAATTTTCACTCACAAGTAGCGAAGGTAGGGCCGTGTGTTCATTTTTCATTATCGTCGCAAAATCTGTTGTTGTCGGTGGACAAGTGGTCAGCTCAGATGGAAGGCCCCCGAGTAGTGATAACCGGCACGCAGCAGCACCGTATGTAGAGGTGTTTGTTTGTGGCGCTTGGATATGAGTCCGGTCTGTGCATTCTCTGTGGGGGATACGCGTATGGGTGTGATAGGTAGTACGCGGTTGGGGTCCAAGTACGGTCCCCCCGAGAGAGCACAAGGTGGTGTGCTCCTGGCACTTGCCTGAGGGGGCTTACGTGTAGGATACCATTCGCCTGAGGTAGTGTGACCAGCTTGCCTGAGGGGCTTGCGTGTCGGTTAATAATACATGGTCCTATTCTTCATCTGTTGTTCCTGGGATATCATAGTACCCAGTCTCGACACCAGCCGCTGAGCGCAGCAGAGCGCCCCGAACAGTTTTCTACGACAGACACGTCTACGAAAAACAACGTTGTGACAAGGTAACCGACAACATGAAACTCGATCTATTGGCATCGATGTTCGTGCCGTAATTTTACTATCCATACCTATGTAGGTCTCAACACGAGTATCAAGATTGCAAGGCGGCGTTACAGTTCGGCAAAACGAACGCCGGGATAACACGAGCGGTCCATGAACGAAGGCAAGCACGATCAGTTGTCCACGGCGGGAGGGTTGTCGGGCAGGCCTAGCGATAAGCTCTTTCTGTGCTGATACGTTTACCTTCCGAGCCGTACCGAGAACATCGAGATTTCATGAACGTAGCCGATGACGAGTTATCTCCAATGCAACAAAGAGCGACGTGGTCTGAGTTTATTCATTCAAACATCTCTGAGTCTGTGTGCTTGGCGGACGGTGGCATCACCTGATTGTTTGGTGCAGCAGTTTCATCAGAGGTCGAAACAGAAAGGAGGTTGACTCAATGCCTTCATTGCTTAGAGCGTGACCCACTATATTCAGCCCTTGGGGACCCCGCCCTATGATATACCCAAGAGTCCCCGCCGAATATGTGTCGGTTGCCTTGAAATAAAACACCTGAAGACAAAAAACTGCGTTCTACCGATCAAATCGCAGGGTTTCGCTGAGGAAGAAACAACAGGAGCATATTCGAAGGGAGAACGCGATACTTTTGACACGGCTGGTAAGGTTGATCCACGCATTCACCATTAGGCACAACACAACAGTGCGTGTCGCCGTACGTTGTCGCCAACATACTTAATGCGGTCCAGTACAATGCACCGGTATTGGCCACCTTTCTCATGGCAGACAAAAACGCCATGGCAATTGTAGAGTTCAATGGTCTGCACAACGTACGGAGACAGTTGTATTTGGTGGCATTGCCAAAGACGATCGCGTTGCTGTGACTCATTGTACATCCGCAGGCAAGCCCGAAGCGTACCGCTTTAGACTTCAACAGGTTTGAGGCCGACTTCGCCAAAAGCCGCGAGCACCACCGCCTGGCCCAATGCGACCGCACGGTGGGACACACGGCAGTATTTTCGCATTGCTCAGGGTCTAACGACACCCCCCCCGGCACATCGGCACCTCACCTTCAGTCAGACCATCGGTCAGGACGACCTCGGCCAGCGTCCGCAGGGCTGAGTTTAGGTCGCCAGGCCAAAGTTGGTGTTGGCAAACGTATGAGTGGCACCGGTCAGAACAACAGACAGCGGGGCAACAACAACACGGCTTGTGTCGGGAAAGCCGAGGGTAGTGCGGAAATGCCATCACGCATAGCTCTGCACAGGCCACACTCAGCTTTGGGTTTGCGACGGGGCGACAAGCACCACGACCTTTTCAATGCTCGCGCCGCGGATCCCGGGTGGGGGAGCAACAGGGCAAGCTTGACCTCCCGCCCACCGTCGGCGCCGGAGAGGATTGAATGGGGAAGCTGGGGGGCTGGCACCGACCCCGTTTTCTCTGCTGCCGCCAGAAAAAGAAGACCGCCGCCGTCCCTGCGAAATTGGTCCGGCGGTCGAGGCACGATGGGGTGGGGGCGCCTGTCGAGGAGGCCAGTAGGACCGGCCCACAAAGTACGCCAGCAGGTACATACCAAAGTATCAAGCGATCGCGATGATGGTCACGACGGAGAAAAGGTGTCGGCGGAGGAAAGTACGACAGGTGGATCCCAGTTCGACGAAAGCCGGGGTGGTGGTCGAGGTGGCCGTCTCTCGTCTCTCGGGCACACACTGCTCGTGGAAGCGAAGGTTCTAATTGGCGGTAGAAGAAACGCCGGAACTTCAAACAGCTCTGAAGAAGCAGGAGGAAGTTGCATGAAGGTGAATCTAAGGTTTCTGAGCTTGGATGGGCTCATCAGGTTCCATGAAGGCGTCAGAAAGACTCTCCAAGGATTCGTGGTCGAGGCCACCCTCACCACCCCTCATCGAACCCATAACAAAGGTGGTGTCGCGGCTAAAAGCGACGGCACGGTAGGTGGTAGCAGCGTCGAGGTTGCATCTACATCTGTTGCCGTGCCGATGGTACAAGAATACTTGAAGAACGCAGAAGGAACACCAGCAGCAGGAGATGAGGCTGTAAGGTCGCCCTCAGCTCTTACCTCGTTCCGTGAGGCATGCCCCTTGGACGAGCGGGGGAACTACCCTGAGATCAACGAGCTGTTGGGGCAAGGTGAACAGCGCGATCTTTTTCAAACCCTGCTCGGAAGTTGTCGTGTCATCACACCACCAGCAGGCGGGGCTGACCGCATCATTGGCGTGGAGCTGCTGCAGGTAAACGCCGGGCTCAAGCTTGGGATATCTGTGACTACCGCCGACGCCACGCTTCTCGAGGCAAGAACACATGATCGCCCCAAACCTCCTAGTCCTCAGCCCTCGCATCGACGCCCAGAAGCGACGGAAACGTACGGAAGTAGCTCCTCACCGACCTCTGGCTTGATGGCTGACACTGGACGGTCAACAGCTGGAGGGGTGGTTGGGAGCTCGCCTACCGGGCAACACACTGGGGGTGGTGGGTCTCACGCACGTACACATGGGGACTTTGGCGAAGGTGGCGGTGAAGGCCGTGGGAGGAAGCCGTCTATTCACATACGGATGCCTACGGCGACGCGTCCGCCGAGCACCCCGAGGACGGGCGCCGAAGACGTATCAGAGAGTGGCGGCCGGGAAGAAAACCAGGATGACGGCGACAACGACTACGACGACGAAGATGAAGATGAAGATGGAGATGAATCAGAAAGTTGTTGAGCCGATCGTGGCTCCGCACGAAAGGGACCATCGATACGACGCGTCAGGACGCCCAAGATGGAGTACAAAATAGATATGCCCTCGACCACGATTGTTTGGGGAGTTCGAAGTGCTTCGCGAGTAGTCGGATCCATCCTTGCTAATACCCCTCAATCCTATTCACCGCTAAATATCTAAACGTTGAAGGTGCTGCAGCCTGCATCGGCCTTTGTGGCAAGTCCATTTACCGGTACATAACTGTGACGTTCGACTCCTTTCGACTACAGAGCGGTCCCGAGCACGCCGTTCGATGTTCTTGGCGGGTTGGTGCCTAGGTACGCTGTGGGGCCCCCGCCTTCGAGAGCAGTCGGTGGCGCATCCCCCAACCCTTTTGCGTGGTGTCTTCTGTGGAGTATACCCGTCGGAGAAATTTTATTTTTCTCTTAAGCGTGCTTTGAAACCATTCGCATAGATCGGCCCGAAAACTTATTTTTTTTATCGGCAACATGCTTGTCGAGATATTGACAGAAGGTTCAAAATTCAGCACGCGCGAGAGTTTTTAGAAATGATCTTCTCTCCTTATAACGGTGTTGAATTCACCTGCTTGGACCGGCGTTTGTGCGCAAACTTTTCAGTTTTTTTATCGGCCCAAAACTCGTCGAGATATCGCCAAAAGACTGAAGTACTTGCTTTTCTTTTTGTGTTGGGTCTACCTGTAGGATCTTGGGATTGGGGCGCCTAACTTTCGGAACATTTTTCGCCCCCCGGTCCGGACCTACAGAGCTATAAATTTCCCAACGGCACGCACGATTTTCAACTTTGGGCTGACAACCAATGAAATAACTTTGGGCTGACAACCAATGCAATATTTCGATTTAGCTCATCCTTTCACGGAAACGTGGAGGTGTGGCTTGCCTGTTCGTCCCTCCCCGCCCGTGTGGGCTTTCCACCGGGTCGTCACCAGGTCTTCGCAGACGCGCAATGCAGTAGTGACTTGTTCCAAATCGCCATGAGGCCCCACGAATGGGGTGCAGAATCGCCGATGGTATTAGCAATTGGGGAAGCAGTCGTGGCGAAGCCCACGACAATCTATTGTCAAATTGGGGTTTCTGTCAGGGCTATTCGCGAAAGCACTAAAAATATTTGTGACAAATTCGTATGGCATTAACGAGGATGTTGTGATTTTTTTGTATGGCATTATAACTAAGGATTTTGGGATATTTTGTCTTGATCGTAGTACAGAAAAAACGCGGCTTCATTTTGTGCCACACCACACGACACCACCACAACGATATCTCGAAAATCAGGCCACCTATCGTCACCGGACCACTTGGAATGTGTGCTCCGTCGTGCTGTCGCCGGGCGTGGCGGTCGTGTGGGTCACTGGCGTTGTGTGCGACGAGAGCGCACGGCGGACAAATATTTGTTGGCGCTAGCTCCTCGCGGAAGCGTCTCCATGTCTCCATCTCTGTCTCTCTGTCGAGGGACACGCGTACAGCAGTATCGCGCCGCTTATAGCGAACCGGCACGAAACACGCCGCGTTATGAACCAAACTACAAACTACTGCTGAAGATCTCGCGACTACAAGACTGGTTGCACACAGTCAATCGCTCTGGACAGCACACGGCCCCTGCTGATCAGCAGGGGCTGGCGCTGTCAGCAGGGGCTGTCGCTGGGAGTGGAACCGCCATGCCTCCAAAGAAGAACAAGTCGACGACAACGGGTAAGGGGAAAAAGCGTAAGGATAGGTCATCATCTAGAAGTTTTTTCTCCAGTGATGAAAGAGATGGGATCTCTACCAGCAACGACGATTGCGCTGTCCCGTTCCATCTTCTACCTGAAATCGTTCGTAATCGGATTCTAGAGTCATCTTGTGCAGAAGACGAAAGAGCTCGATCCGCGCAACGAGCATTAGTAGAAGCTAGAGGGCCGCAAGGCACGATGCTCAAGTCCAAGCTAACCGCGCTCACTTGCGAAAGCCGCGCGAGAGAAGCGAGAGAAAGAAGCAGATTTAAATTTAGATATTTGCGGTCAGGGCGCATTCAGGGCCGCCCGCACAGCGGCCATAGCCGCTAAAGCAGAGGCCGTCGCTGCCAAAGCTGCTCAGAAGGCGCTAAGGACACAACAACTCCTCACCAAAGCCGCGAACAGAAGAGAGTCGATCATGGAGGCATGGATATAGAAACAGGGGGCAGATCGGGAAGTATCGAAGGAGGCACGCGCAGCACTCCTCGCAGACACAGCAGGCTCGAGCGTCGAAGACGTCGCCGCCAGAAACCCTGCGAATTGAATCGATAAGAGATTATTAGGAATAATTGTTAAACTTACAAGTTTAAGTTGACAGGGACGAATCTTTTACGAAGTTGAACACACTGTGGATAGGAGTATTCAATGGGACTTACTTGGAATTGGACTGGCGCTCGAGTCTTTGTTTCTCCCCGCTACGGGATATAGCAGCTTCCGCGTCCGATTGTCGATTTTTCGCTGCAGCAGCGTCTGCGGCTTTACGTTTAAGGTTCTGGCGCTCGAGTCTTTGTTTCTCCCTGCTACGGGATATAGCAGCTTCCGCGTCCGATTGTCGACCCTTCGCCGCAGCAGCGTCTGCAGCCTTCTTTTCAACTTCCTTCCACGTTCGACAGTAGTTTGTTGAGTGTTTTGGTTAGATTTTTTTTTGTATCATTTTCTCCTACTTCGTTGCGTGCTTCCTTTCAGCGCTCTCCTTTCAATGTCTTTACTTTCATTTGGTGCTTATTTTTCGTCGATTCCGCTCTTTTCTTTTTTTCCTTTTGTATCCTGCTTACAACAGTCTTTCTTCGCTTTACGTCTTCCTTTGTTCTCCTTATTCCCGCCGCTTTTCTTCCCAAATCCTCTTTCTTCCGTTTTTCAGAAAGTGTTCGAGCCTTGCTTCGTGCAAGGCCGGACGGACAAGCTCATGGGCTGCCAGCCTGAGGCTATTAAGAAGCGCGAGACCAAGCAGGCCAAATTCAGCGGTTCAAACAAGAAGACTAAGCACTAGTCAATGAATGTTGTTCCTACACGTATTCTTCCTCGCGATTTCACTACTTGTCTTTTTATCTCTGCATCTGTCTGTGTATATTTTTGTTTTTTTTAGCATTTTAGACTAAAAGTCTCGCCAGTCGTTTGGCAGAGTTTGGCTTGCTGTTTGAATGCTTTTTGTCGCCAACTCGCCATGAGGCCCCAAGAATGGGGTGCAGAATCGCCGATGGCACGTGGCGCTCCGGCGAGGGAGGGAATCGTTTCCGTTGGACAATGAGCGTCACGCGGAGATCGATATACTTCTTTTCCCAGAGGGCCAGGGTTCTACAAGATTTAACGTCTTGTCGTGGTCCGTCCAGCTTTTCTACGATATTCTCTTTGCAGTCTTTGATATTTGCACCGTAGTGTCTTTTTCTTTTCTTTTGGCGACTATAACTACATGAACAGTGCGACTTTTTCCGGCTTTCTGCGCGCCTGCCTTCCTCCCCTCTCTCGTATCCCTCATTCTTCCACAACTCGGTGTTTTTCTCGCTACTTCATCAATCCGCTTCGGGGTTACGACTCCTTCTTTTCCTCGGCCCCTTCACGTCGCGTCCGTGCCGCCGTTCGCTTACGTTTCAGTGAGCTTCGTGACCGATCTCTTTTTTTTCTTTTCACCACCGATCATCACGGCACAACTCCCTTACATGCAGCTTGCGTGCACGCTAGACTAAACAGCAATTGGGGAAGCAGTCGTGGCGAAGCCCACGACAATCTATACAAAGTGGAAAGTCTTTATCTGACAAGATCCTCCTTCCACTAAGGAGAATTGTTTTGGCGAGACTGCCAGGAACGATCCCTCAAAACGATGTAAAAATCTGTGGAGATTTTTTCAGTCCGAAGAGTCTACAGAGTTACATCAAGCAGGGTCGAGGATCTCTCTCATCAGACAACTTGGAGAACTTCTCCACATGCCAACGTTGGGCACACAACACTTCCCACGCTCCAGATATGAAAAAAACAAAATACCTTCTCACAGTACATACATCCGCAACAATAGAACTCTCTTGCGGTGAGTATAAGACATGCGGTCAAATGCGTGCTACTTCGTACCGGAGTCACCAGGACTGCAATCAACAATCGTAGAAAATGAGGCCCCAAAACGACAAATGCAGGCGGGGCATCAGTGGTTGTATCCACTCCTTCCTTCTCTCGTAGCTTTAGGGGCAATCCAGACCGAAACAGACGATAAACATTCCTCTTCGCTAGGTCACGCACGACCCGACCTCCTTGGGTGCCCGTTTTTGACACATGCCATTTCGTACCGGAGTCGCCAAGACTGCAATCAACAATCGTAAAAAATGAGGCCCCAAACGACAAAAGCAGGCAGCAGGGGGTGTATCCACTCCTTCCTTCTCTCGTAGCTTCAGGCGCAATCCAGACCGAACCAGATGAGAAACATGCTTCTTCGCTAGGTCACGACCAGACTTCCTTGGGTGCCCGTTTCTGATCCACCTCCACCTACCAACCAATGCAGGTACAGACAATATATAATTGATACATGGAGCCGTTTCCCCGAGCTCTTCCGTCTCCACCAAAGGATATTCATGTGGCCACCCTTTCTTGCCGCACACCGGCATCCCGCCGTTCACAGCGCATTTTCCCCTGAACCCCCGGCTGACGCGTATCCAAAAGACACATACAGAACATATTAATGAAAGTAGCGACGGGAAACCTAACGGCGACACACACATTCTCATTCATTCATCAGCCGGTACGAATAGCGCGGTCGGTGAAAGCAAGAACAAGAATTTCATACACGCAATACTTTCACGGGCGAGAATCGCCGCGACCATATATTGGCCTTCTCCGTGAAAATGACCGTTGAACGACGAACCCGATTCTTCACGCCCACATACTGTTCAATCGCCGTCTTCACACAAATTCGCAAGTAGCCAAACCATCGTGAAACACTCTCAACTCAGAGAGTCAGTGATGCAAGGCAGAACCAGCCCCAAAAAGTGACATCTCGCACCGTTAGCGAAAAATCTATGAAATATTTACGGTGAACCATCCATGGAAATGTTGGACCTATCGCTCAAGTACAAGCCAACGTTAAGAACAAACAACGCAGCAGGAGCAGGAGTATCAATAATCTACATACGTCAGCAAACGTGAAGCGTCGTTCCTGGCAATATTGATTTCATTTCATCTTCTAAGTGAAATTGAGAATGACGCCCCCTCTTGAGCTACGCAACCTGCCCACTACCAACAGTCAAAGCCGTGTCTCAACCATGAATGAAACGCGTATGCCAAGCTGGGAATAGGAATCAATGCATGCCCAGGCCAAGCGAAATTTCATTCACCGTGTTGGACAGTTTTCCACTAGCCCGAGGCTGGGTTTCGTGTGATTTCGATTCCAATGAGCGGGCCGGTCTTTCTTTCATTGCGACTTCAAACGATGACACATCACTTTGTCGGTGTTTTCGATACCCCCGATCTGCTTCTACTCTTCTCGGCCTCTCGAAGACTAGTCTCAAAGTGACGCGCTGCTGTAATCTGCGAGGGTATCCGAGGGTATCCGTTTGCGGGGACCCGTTTCTCCGCCCTCTTCTAGTTTCTGTCCAAACTATTTTGCACTCCGGTATGTCGTCACGGAGCGCGACTAACATACCACAAACAAAATATCCTGTAACATATTACGAACGCGGAGAACCCACTTTCCCCCAAAATTTCCCAGCCCAAAGTTCCGAAATTGACGTCGCCGCCGCAATGAACTGACTGAAAGGAAGAAGGTGTTGTAAAAAAAACGGTCGGGTTCGGTGGGAGAAGGCTATATCAGAGCCTCTGTACAGCAATCCTTGTTGCCTACAACACGCTTCGTGTATCCCTCCCGCTTTTCCTAAATGTTGGGCACGCCGGTTCGATTTCCTCTTCCAACGATTTCATTTTGGGCATAACGCGCAATCTACGAATATTGATTTGATGTTAGCACACCTGTGTGCTATTTGCCGTTGCATGCCGTTCGTTGTTGGGCACGGACGCTCTCGTTCTGCTGCTCGCGTCACGGCAGGCGTACCGATGCTTGAAACATGTTCGTGTAGGTGAACAGATGTTTCCTTCCTTTCCCCCTAAGCTATTCGGTGTTGGTCAAGGGCTGCCCAGTGCTCGGGAGTGAGAGTGATCCTCCTCCAGAACCTGGTGGTCACGCAGTCCTCTCCAGTGGTAAGGTTGTGGACTCTTATCTCCTGGATTCATGGTGTAGACATAGAGATGAAGCAAGGCGGAGAGATATGCAGAGTAAACTATTGTAGAAACACGGCGATGGATTGTCGGCATGGTACCCGTTATTGTGGTTGTCGCAATGATCGTTTCAGCGCTCCAGATGCGATGGTGTTGATAGTAGCGTCGGCGGCGGTGGTGATGGTGATGGCAAACGATGGGGTTGGTTTCGGAGTGTTGTTACAGGGTATTGAATCGCAGGAACAACGCCCAGATCATCCACAAATTTTGAGTGCAAGGAACATCGTCTGTTGCCGTATTCTTCACGTGTTCGTCCTGGAAAATAGCGACGCCATTTACATTATCTTCGAATTTGGAGTTGTCATATCCCTCACCACCGTTGCGCGTATTGGTCTACATGTACGCCTAGGCTGCGTATTGCATCAGCATCATCAGTTGGTCCAGTCAGACAGTTAGTTGGAAGGTGCTGGGCCAGATCGGAACGAATATATTGTGAAAACACGAACAAAACCAGGGTCACAGAGAAATTGGCGCCAGCTACTCGATGCAGAAAAGGAAGGTGGTGTGACAGGAGCGTCAACGGAGGGGTGCAGCGTGTTAGGCAAACAGAAATATTTGGCCAGGGGCGCGTGATCCGCAGTCAACCGTCCCGCTTTTTTTGGGGAGAGGGGATGGTGATATGTCTGCAAAATATATGGCAACCTTTTTGAGGTATAAACTTAGCATGTCATAAACAGAAAACCCAAAAGGCATAGTTGTTGCTGGGATTCAACTGGTTTCAGAACTATCCTAGAGGAACCCTTGCAAACGCGAAAAAACCGGGGATGACCCAAAAAAAAAAACAGGTTCTAAACAACGTCCGATCGATCTAACAAATTCAAATGACGCAAATTTTGGGCCGGGGAGTACGAATCCGTTGTCAGATGTTCCTTTTCACAATTGGATATTTCCCCTATGTGTTGACAAAGGGTTAGTAGTTTCAGGGAAGGGTAATTTTTGGGCGTAGGTCACGAATTTGCCATCAGAATGTCCCAGAGTGTAGCAGTTCGGCGGTGGTAGCTCTTCAAACTGCGCTCCCTAGCGAATGAACCATTCTGAAAAAAAACTGCCCCGGCTCTCCCCAGCCGAGGTTTTGTCGAACAACTTTCTGGGTGGCTCTACCCCCCCTAATTCGGCCAAGCGGGATCGATTTGCGAGTTGTCTGAGACGAAAAAAAAATAGCAATGCGGCGAAAAAAATTCTCGGCCATCCCCAGGCGACCTTTTTTTCGACAACTTTTGAACGTCGGTTGTGGACTTTTCAGAGGAACCAAAAACGATATTTGGTTTTGTTTATTTTTCAGCTGGGGAAGCCACGGGGCGTCTGGCTGCGGATGGCGCCCAGGGTAAACGCTACAATGCTTGTCTATTCTCTTGAGTTCCTCTCGTCTCCCCGAATATCTTGACTCATGATTCGGGCTTCTTATCGAAGAATGGGCTCACAAATACTGTACATTTCTATTGTAGGGGAGCGGTCTAAGTGAATACCGTACAACTGAGAGCAGCGACCAGCCCGGACATTCCCTCGTTTTTTCATTGCTGGGAGTAGTATTGCTGTTATAGTTTATGCGCAACCTGCAAAAAGCAGTACTGCAGCAGCATCGTTTGAATTGGTGATCAATAGCGAGCGGCAGAAGCAACCACTGTATCGGCTTACGTACCAAGTACGTGGACGGTCGCCGTACAGCACGCAACCAAGAACCAAGAACCTATTACTGCAGAGCACCCTCCGGTCGACCCACCTGACAGTGGGAGAGCCCCCCTTCCTCGACGTGGCGCGTCTCGAGCATTTGAGTGTTGTTCACCCCCAGGGTGGTGGATAGGTTGGCCGATCGAACGAATCCCTGATTTTCATCCCGGAAGGACAGTATCTCGGATATGCGGGCACGGGTCCGGCTGTTGTAGCGTACAACCTCCGCATCGGCCTCATAACTGACGCACACACGGGAGGGAGATTGGTGCAAAAGGGATGTTAGTTGTCGCCGATACTTGGCACGTTGATACCATCGTGCCAAAGCTTCCAGGTGTTGGCGTTACAACCGGGTGGAGAAAAAGGCGGTGAGCCGGAGAGTGGAGAGCAGCCGGCACGGCGAAGGGCGCCAAACCATATATATATAAACGTGATTTTTCGTGCACTCGCCGGTCAGACTCAATATGAACATATGCTGGATGAGGCCCACTGACCTAACTCCATTTAGAACAAGCCAACACCATCACTCCCGTACCCTAGGTGGTAACCTCCTGAGCGATTCTGCCCCCGGCTCTATTTGTGCTAATCCCGCCGAACCGTCTTCCATCCATCCTCGTTTTCCCTCTGTGTAGACTAGACTAGACTATAGTGCATGTAACAGTGAAGAGAAAGCGATTGTTCGTGAAGGGTCCTCTCGAGGAAATGACGGCGGCTGCTCGCAGAAAACCAAACACGCAGGCGTCACCGGATCAGATTCTTGAGGTAGGGGGGCAACGCGTTTGGGTGCGCAAATGCGAGCGATCGATTGATTTGTGAATGGCTCTTTTTTGGGGGTTCTCGAGGTCTAAACCTTGTCTGCAAATACTACCAGGGAGAACGATTGCGCCCCCCCCCCTCCAATGGGGGAGCGAGACTCCCGTCACAGGACGGGGGAATGCCTGCGCGGAGTCGACGTGTACGTGGAGATAGTGTGAGGAAGATGCAATTGGCCAATCACGCAGTTTCAATCTCGACGATACCGTTCGGCATCACTAAAACCGGTAAAAGCTACAGCACGAAAAAAACGGTATTGGGAAACGAAAGACCCCGCTTCAACCTGCACCCTTCAGCGCCACGCAAACGTGTCCGCATGAGAGCCACGAAACCAATAGTTGTAGTCCAGGCAGTGACTGATTGATATCACAGTATCTTCTGCATAAAAACTGGGCACCGACAGCAAGACGCCCAAGAAACTCATCCCGCACCTCTCCGAAATATCTGTTGGCAAAGGTATGCTTATAGATCGTAAGCATGCCGTCGCCGACTTGGATCACATTGAGTCCCCCGTACCTCCTCTCCGCGTCAATCTGATCCAACCCAGATATCAGTATCGATTCCAAGACATACAAAGACGGGGAGGAGCGTCAGCCATGACTACATACATACATTACGCGAACGGTATGGAGATGAAATCACAGCCATCAAGGACCACACGGCAAGCACCACATTATTTGGATCTGGCGCTGTCCTCGTGTACACCACAATGTGAGACGTTTCTCGGCTCTGGGGAACCCTCCTGAATACCCAGCGCACGCTTGTTCTCGGACAGCAGCACGGCACTGACTGAACAAGTACCGACTCCTTGGTGACGGCAACCCAAGGCCAACCCTCTGTTCACTTGTTAATGTCTAGCCCATGCTATAACGGCTGATGCCCGCGCTCTGTCGCGTAGACAACGGTGTGAAATTGCCCTAATCTGTTGGCCGGAACGGCGGGCTGATGTGTGGGAAATCGTGTGCCCATTATACAGTAGTACCAGACACATTAAACCTGAAATGGAATTCAGGCTGCGCACGTGACGAAATTGTGTCATCGCCGAGACGGTGTTTGTCTCGATCTATGTACGTGCGTCCCCCGCAAACAGCGCGGAACCATGAAAAAAAGACGAATGGAGAGTAGACAATGGCGTTGGGTATCAACGGAACTGCGTAAACAGTCAGATCGGGCCTGACTGTGCAACCTTTCGACCTGGGTTGAATCTCAGTTGGAAAATAACACTTCGGCGAAGAAAATCATCGCCGTTCAAGGTGTTGTTCGCTAATGTTTTGGAACGGTGAGTCAACGAAACTCTCCCGAACTCAACCAGTTTGCATGGGTACCCATTAACACCGAGCCGTTGGTACTATTGTACACTACGGATTAACTCTCGAAGTCGACATGGCACCCAAAGCCAAGCAATGTATTCGGAAGGTCGAGCGCGTTGATTTTTGGCCTGACGAAGGCAACGGATGCCGCAACCACATGAGATACTGCTGCTAGGCCAGGCCTGAAAGCGGGATGTACGGTTTCTAGCGAGGCCCTTCCCGCGCCGAGTTTCGAAGCGCCGGGAAATTCACCCGAGCCGAAGCATCTACCCCCCGACGCACACCCCCTACGCATGAAACCACAACCCAGCAACTAACGAGAGCGTTCCGAGGAAAATCGAGTATTTTACTGGCGCTACCCCGCGGAAAGGTGGGAAATGTCCGCCAGCCTACTCTAAGGTTGCTCTTGCTCACATGAACCCTGCTGCGTTCCTCTGGCACACCGCATACTTGGAGATAGCGCCGCATGGTATCCGACCTTAACAATTTTGGCAATATGTCGGTTGATCGAAATGATTTTGGTTGGTTCGCGTTACAGTTTTTTACCAATGTCAGTCTACTATGTCGTAAGAATCAAATCCACGAGGGGATGTTGAAGACTCGATGGCCGTCTAAACAAGAGAGACAGACAGAGAGAGAGAGATAGAGAGATGTAGAAAGAGGGGCGCAAGTACAAGAAAGTCAATCCAACCTAAAGAGAGCTAGTCTAATACTGTCGAACAGGTAACAATACAGAGCATCAAGGTCACCTGGAGAGATCAAGGACCCAAGCACCTTGGATAGAATTGATCCCTTGCTGCTGCTGCTGCTGCTGCTGCTGCTGCTGCTGTCCCTCCATCATGCCGTTTTCCCCTGTTCCGTGGTTCTGCATGACCCGGGATACCCCAGCGTAGTCGACGTCAAATGGGGGCAACATAATCCGGACAACGGGCGCCGAGCATAAGCGTGTAGACTGCATGGTCGGATTTCGCCGGCGACAAGGAAAAATCGAAATCATTCGTGACGGTTGCACCTGCTGTTATTGCACATCGCTTTGGCTTGCCTACGAGGGGGTGACGGTGTCAATAAGGAATCCCTGAGCCAAAATTGCAGCAATAGTCTATGTATTTTTCGCTGTTTGGGCGCCAACGTTTCTGAGGGGGCGAGAGAAGTTTGCATCACCATCAGAGCGCAAACCAACCTATTGTGGATATTAAAAAACAACTTCGGTCGTTCGGGTGGATGCAACCCGAAAACCACCGGTGAAGCAAGCACATCAAATTGAGCACACCCCGGCGCCCTGCGCTTCTGTCCTCTGAACCTTAACTGCTCCAGACGAAGCTTTAGCAGGGCTCTATGTACGTTATTCAAAGGCATATGTCAATCAACTCGTTGTTGTATACCAACCCCCGAGCTGTTTATTTCTTGTATATTTGGTGTACGTCCCAACCCTTCCCAGCTCTTGCCGCAAAGAGGACGCCGATCTCCAGGATGATCGTTGTCCCTCGTCAGGATCCCTGTTCATCTGTTTGTTTGCTTTTTACCCCCCTTGGTGGCTCTACGTACGTTATTCAAAGGCATGTTTATTGTTGAGGAGGACGATGGCCACTAGACCACGAGTCAGCCTCAACAAAAGTTAATGCCCGTGTCCGGTCTGGCTTTGCAGCCACGAATACGTCCCCCCAGGGTTGCCATCCATGTGATCAGCGCTGTGCTCGCCAGCGGTACAAGCAGGTCATCGGCTTATTTTGCGAAGCCTATTTCCCCCAAACTGTTTCTTCCTCAAAAATTCGGGCGCACAGAAATTCATGCTCAAGGGGTGATTCGAACGCCGGACATTTGTTTTGTTTTTTGTTTGTTTGTTTTTCTTCACATTAAACTCGTGTCAGTTGCTGATCCCAAAATCTAGCAAAGACTCGGCCCGTGGTCACAAAAATGCTAAAGCCATCAGAAGATCTAAAGAACACGCACACTATTAGCAAGAAAAGGGTACACAAGCCCGAGGAGGTACACCTACAATCCCTGCAGCACGTTTGCGTGCTCACAACTGGACATTAGCTTTTGTTCAGACGCACGATGACCACTACACCACTTGTCAGCGGGGGGGGGGGGGGGGGGGGGTTTTTGGGTGCCAAATTAAAACCCCAACGGGGAAGAAATTTTGTTGAAAAA
>FN648368.1:31459-44976 GCA_000310025.1 Ectocarpus siliculosus
ACCGTGGGGGGGGGGGGGGGGCGTGTTCGTGGCTGCCAAGTCAGACCGCACACGGGCATGAACTTTTGTTGAGAAGCACGATGACCACTAGACCACGAGTCAGCGCTGACTTGTAGTCTAGTGGTCATCGTGCTCTCAACATCAAAAAAGATTATTTATCATTGCCTCCATATGTCCCGGTCCATGAGAAATCCCCTCATCACACAGAAACTCTGGACAGCAGCACACGGAACTTCGAGTTGGCCCGGGGGTTACTTGACTGTGCGCCCCTCTAATGTACGAAGTGTTTCACGAAAACTCAGTTGTCGCAAATAGTTCGGGAGCAAGACGCAAGGGCACCAGGGCATCTTGAGTGTCGTTTTCCCCGAGCTGTGCATAATACATGTATGATTTTCCAACGTTTTGATGCTGGCTGTGAGACCTTGTAAAAAAAATCATACGTATGCACACAAGAAATAGCGAGGCGGTCGACAGATTTACAATCCGCCTATTTATTGATGGTAAATGAAACTTCCAACGCCATGGGGCGTCTAATGTTCCTCGTCAAGCATCGTAACGGACGCATGGCCCTTTGCACGCCCACATCCCTGTTCCGCACGCGAGTGAGTTCGAAAGTTAGCGTTAAGATTCAAACTCGCTATTCATGCATCGTATTCGGGTATTCTCTTATCTTGCACTAAATTAGCTGTAAATATAGCTAATTATTATAAACGCCTGTGGGACAGCAGTGGGACACCGGAGGGGAGACCGGGTGGGACGTCCCACGCCTGTTTTCGAGCGCCGCGTGGGACGTCCCTAGCGTGGTGCCATGGGGCGTCCCACGCGTCCCACGTTCTAGATTTGGTGTCCCATGGGACGTCCCACGTGTCCCACGGGACGTCCCACGTGTCCCATGCGTCCGTATGGGCCGTCCCATGGGACAGGTGGGATGTCCCACCTGTCCCATGGGCCGGCCCGCGTGTCCCATGGGCCGGCCCATGTGTCCCATGGGACGTCCCACGTGGGATCCCAATAGTGTCAGTACCTGTCCAACGCGCGGGTAATATTTCGGTGATTGTGTGGTGCGGACAAACTGTACTACTGTAGGTACACTTCATCTTGCACTACAACAACAGACGCAACAGCCTCTTCGAAGACTCAACGATTTCGTTTCTCTGTACTCAGCGGGCGTCGTTTGAGACGGCGAACGGTAGTACTGGCTGTAAGTCGGGCACAGATACGCAGAGATTGCACCACCTGCGCTCATTTGCTTTTCGCAGACACCTGCTCTTTCGCAGAAAGAGAGGGGAGGAGATATGACGCAGCGCCCTGGAACCTACATATTATTGACGAAACACACTCACGATTGTGCCGGTCATGTTCTCGGGACGCATTCTGTGGGAGCTTGTTCTTGTAGTGATACTCCTGTACAGACGAAGCGGCTGAGATCTCCTCAAAAGCCCTGCTGCTGCCGTCACCGCTACTGCCACAGCTTGCTGTTGTGTGGTCAGAGGGAAAGGAGAAGGACAGAAGAAGTACCGAACGAAGCAGTTGGGCGCTCCAGTGGTGTGTGATGCCGCGCGGTTCAGCGGAGAGAGCGGGCGAATCGTTAGGTGTTGGGTGGAAGGTTCCTTCAGTTCAGGCAGCAGGAAAGCAATCCTTTCCTTCTTTGGTCTGTCTCACAATGCAGAGGAACTCTGTTCCTCGCCGCTCCGTGTACTGCTGTGGTGCCTGTCCTTTGGAACTTGACGACGGCGGAAGGAGGACGTTCCAAAAAGATCCCCGAAGGGTTCAGAGGGATCTGAAAATTAGCGACAAGACCGAAACATTTGCCAGGATCCATGACCAGCCCGCAGGATCGGCTCTTACGTGCG
Source organism: Ectocarpus siliculosus (assembly GCA_000310025.1). Classification (NCBI taxonomy): domain Eukaryota; class Phaeophyceae; order Ectocarpales; family Ectocarpaceae; genus Ectocarpus; species Ectocarpus siliculosus. Next base: position 33,313 of record FN648368.1, read on the forward strand.
GCTGAAAAGTCTCCGTGTTACTGCAGTCGTAATATTTTTCCGAAATTGCATCCGCTGCAACGGCTGCCTGCTGCTGCTGCTGTCGGTTCCTTCGAGCGTGCTGCGCGCCGCCGCCGTCATTCACCTGCGTGTCTGGGCAGCTCACCGGATTGACCAGCGTTCATGCGGCCTAGAAAGTATTGCGTCCATCAAATCAATCACGATTGGTTCCGGCGACGTCATGCGAGTGTGTATGTACAGTCGTGGGCGCGGTTTAGCAGTTCTTCCCTGTTTCGCGGCGGTGCCCTGAATAGCGGTTATAAAATTTCGTGACACTATGGACCGCTAAACCGGGCCCACGACTGTACGTCGAAATCACGTATTTTCTCCGGACGTGCGGATTCTCAACATCAAAATCAAAGGTAAATAATTTCGTGATGACGTCATCATGAGAAACACGCCATTACCCTCCGTAGGGCATTACATTCATTTATTGGGGGGTACAGGACCACATGCATATATTGTAGCGACAGCGAGTCTTTACAGCACATATATTTCGCTTCTAGGGTGTACAGCCGTTGGTGCTAGTGAGAATCGGGGTTGAGTACCGGAGGAGAGGAATGCAGCGCCAGGCAGTTGTTCATTTTGCACGTTTCTATGCATTTGCAAGAAATAAATGTGAAATTGCCGATTTGGGAAAATTCAGCAGGATTCGGTCCGCCCGATTCGGTACTTGTAGCACGAATAAAGTAGGAACTTGAGCCGGGAGGGGGTAATTTTCTTCACGTCCCTAAAAAAATAATAAAAAAAAAACGACATGACGCAATGTGTGTGTATGTGTGAAAAGACTGTGTGTGTTGTTATTATTCTCAAGACTGTGTGTTAGTGTCCGGGATTGCCTGTCTTTCTATTCACATCGTCTGCTTGTGGATGACATCTCGGTGGAGATAGCAGCACCGGTCGGTCGGGTAGAAGGCACCGGGGTACGCGCAAAACAACAGAATACGACTGGAGCTATAGTAAGGCCGATGTGTGAATTTCATTGGGCACCGCACGGACGGGTAGCTGAGATAGCACCGGGCTGCCTTGAAAACTCAAAGTATGGAATATTTTCGCAATTCTATGGTTGTTCAACAATGTACCCGAAGGTGTGCACAATGATCCGATTTACTGAATGAACAACCGAAGGCTATTAGTTTGTCCGGAAATACTCCGTAGGTGAAACCTACAGTACATACTGTTGTTCACAGCAGACGTGAAAATACTATCTATTTTTATATTATTTTGTCTTCACTTCAAATCAGCGCTCACAGCACTAGTATGTGCCGTTTACTCCAACCCGTGGTCACACAGAAGGGTCCGTCCCTCTCTGCCCTCCCCTCCTGCGGTACGTTGCCTTCGATTTTTTAAGGCGAGAAAGTTCAGCACACTCTTCCCTCTGGGTACACACGAACTAGCGTTATATCCACTAGACCAGGAGGAGCGGAAGCGAAGAAAAACTAGCTTTGCAAGAAAAGCTCGCTTACGCCGGGATTCGAACTCCTGACCTGACCTCTAGAAGGTTTCGAGGATACCAACTAGACCACCGGGGCGACCGGGCATATTGACTGACATTGAGTATTCAGCAAGACCAAGACGAAACAGTGAAACGAACGATGGTACCCCATGCCATCTCTCCCATTCGTACGGATTTTCATTATTTCTCGCGGCAATGGTGCACAGCAGACCGTTCCCTTGTCAACACACGGGTGCATACGATTGGGTTCGTCGTCAAGCCGGTGATTGTGTGGTGGTCTACATTCGTTCACTTTCATTCTATGTAGTTCCAGAACAGCTGCACAAAACTTTCACTGCCCACGGTGATCACGGCACATTGTGAGATACTGTGACAGGTAGAAAGTGTGGGACACACCCGACCCCTACCTGGAGCAGATGTCGCCCGGTCGATGTCATGTTCTCTTTCTTGTTCTCTTGCTTGGGCTCCCCTTGGTCTCACTTGCTCACTGCGCTCGCTTCGGTGGTGACAACTGACAAGCATTGGGCAGGAAATAACACAGACAATCACAAAAACTGGTACCCCAAAAATCATTCTACAACAATATCCGTGGGTCCTGACTTCTCATGGATCCTGAGTATCCGCGGGTCCTGGGCTATTGCCCTAGAGCACCTGCGCCGCAAATCTACCTGGCAACTTAATCTATCCGTATCCTGGAGCATACGATGTGATACATGAAAGATATTTTAACCGCGGCGGGGCGTCGCCCGTTGCGGAGGATGGGCAGAAATACTGTAGACGTTAGCATGGGTTGCCATGTTGAACACATTCACTCTCACAGAGTGGCAAGTGCACAGCAGGTCAAATGCCTGCGATCGGATGACAGCTGCCAGTGCAACAAAGGAAACATGCATATATGCATATGAATGTTGTGGATCATGCTTAGATAACATTTATTCGTGGGGTTCCCGTGCAGTAGTCGTTCGGTGGTCAACCTTCACAAAGCCTACAGTTAGCCACAGGTGTTGGTAGCAATCCTCCTCAGTTGGAGGTCGCCTTGACACAATTTTTCAAAGAATGAACGCCCTTCTTCGAAACCAACCAACGCTTGCTCAACACATGAAAATGCATCCATTTCATTCATTGTGAAAATACAAGCTGGTCCGGCCACGACGGCCGGGACTCGCCAACATGGGCACGTGCTACTGAGTTTTATTAGTTCGGACTTGAAATTTGACACGTTATTTGGAACGTTCTCACCAAGACGCCACCGGATGGACCCAAATATGTTTTCTTTTGTCGAGGTATGCCCGTCTTTGTGTTCCTGGAAAAGTGGAAGTGGGCCAAAGACGGGCATATCTCGACAACGAAAACAAAAAAATGCTTGGCTCCATCCGGCGTCGTCTTGGTGAGAACGTTCAAAATCACGTGTCAAAATTTCAAGTCCGAACTCGAAAAACTCAGCGGCGTATCTCGATGTTCGTGCCAAGATCGATGTACAGCGAAAGATACACACATTGCAGGAATTCAGCCGTAACTCTTGAACCACAATGAACTACGTTGTGGTGCGGCCGTCATTCTTCGCCTGGCATCGGTGGCTACACGCACACCAAAATTTGAGCGAAATCGGTGGACTTCATTCTGTCTTGAAAATATGGATCAGCCCAAGGCTGCTACTCCGGAACCCCATGAAAGAAAGTACTCCCAACTGACACGCAGCTTTCACACCACCATGTTGATGGATTTCCAAGCGCAAGACGTGTGTGAGCGTCATATTCTGGCCATCAGTGGGATATGATCGGCTCACCGTCATTTGCTGCCGTTCAAGAGATGTGATCACATCTGACAACGTATGGGATTTATTGGCGGACCAGCTTGTATTACTTCAAAAAGTATCCATCTTCATTTAAGAGAACCCTACGTTTGTGAATCTGGCAGCCATCAGTGGGATATGATCGGCTTGCCGTCATTTGCTGCCGTTCAAGAGATGTGATCACATCTGACAACTTATGGGATTTATTGGCGGACCAGCTTGTATTACTTCAAAAAGTATCCATCTTCGTTTAAGAGAACCCTACGTTTGTGAATCAGGCAGTCGTTTTCTACGGCCTCGAGCTGGAGGAACTGTCGTCATTTTCATATGCAACAGCGCAGTCATACAATATCATGGCACCAGACAATCAGCAGCGAAACAACTGCCACGATGAATTCATTGATAGCAGTCGGAAACCAACCGTTTTTTACACTTCCCGCTTCGTTTGTTTGCCCCCCGTCGAAACGGGCTGTGGTCATGTTATGTCCACCTCGTATTTGTTTCCACCAGCCTCTACATACACTGAAGAGTGTAGTACATGTCTCGCCACGAAAAATGGGCGGACTGTCGCCATAATACATAGGACGAGAACACACACAACACCAACCTACGCTGTGCCGCAGAAACGACGACGTTGAGATGCTATGCTTCAATGCAGGTGATACAGCATCGAAATCTGCTCCATCTTTCGTTGCGAGCTTCCCCGTGCTCCGACTGTGCGCACACCGGTCTGCACGATTGATAGACCCACCCTCTAGTAATCTGATTGGGGCATGTAGGGGTAGTGCCAAGCACATAGATCGTACCACCTTCACTGTAAAGGTTTCAAGAAATCTGGGGAGTGCACGACAAAATATCACAACGGACGTCATATACTTCAAAGAATGGCCCACCCGTGAGATGCCCGAAAAAGCAAAGCAACGTCCCCGCCACTGAAGGAATTAAACACAGACCCTTGGGTAACGTCCGTGCCTCGTACTTTCGAACACACCGTTCAAATATACTACTGCTGCTGTAGTGCACGGCTTAGGTTGCCGCTACGCCATTGCTACTGCTGTGATATGGATCGCGAAACTACACAATGTTACATGTTACGTACGGCTACGTATTACGGCACACACAAATCAGGGATATCCCCGACAGAGCCTCCATGGTCTCCCATCGAAATACACCCGATATTTCATTGTACAATCACGAAATATGAAATGATTCCGCTCCGTGGGTGACGAAAACAAAAAGAACCACTCGTACTACCGCTTGACATTCCGCCCCGTCGGAGCCCTATATACAATAGATAAATGCACGAATCAGTCATATCGCAGCCTTTTCCGCTGGACAAAAGAAACCAAACAAGAATGCTTGTGCCTTTCACGAAAAACGACGGGAAAATGTAGAACACGCTAATCGTTTCGGTCGTGTAAAACGCGACATGAAACTCCCTACGCGGATCGAATAAAACAAACCACCTCCAAAAATACCGTACAAATGACCCAAACGCTTGTAAGTGTCACGTGCGCTGACCGAATAAACACGAACTGAAAAATGCGTTCAAGGGGGTTGTGGGAGCATCACGCAGTACCCGCACGGTGCGCGCGTCACCTCCCCAAGCACTTCCGCCCAGGAAATAAAAGACAGTTCTAGTAGGCGTCTGTCGCCAGGGGTAGCCATTATCCCTTCGCCTCTTCGTTACACACGGTTGCCGCATCGGCGAGCACCAGCTGTATAGTTCCCACCGCCACCCCGGCCGGTGGCACAACGCCTAGAGAAGACCGAAGTATTCATCGGCAGTGAAACGGAGTCTCGGCGCTTCGTCGTTCTCTGGGGGTGCAGCCGCGGTCGATCTTCCGGGCCGGCTCCAAACACGACGATGACCGTGCAGATGTTGCTGCTGCTGCTGCTGCTGCTGCTGCTGCTGTTGCGGCCACGGATTGTCCTGTCCCTCCCAGCTAGCACCGCTGTTCAGGACCGGAAGCTCGCCGGAGGCACCGTGAGAGAGGGAAGCGGAACCGCTGACGCTGCCATTGTCGACGAAGGCACTGTCATGGGATAACCCCGACGATTGGGGGGCTGGAACGAGGTGCCGCCCTACGTGCGCGAACGACGCTTCCCCGTCACCACTGCCCTCGTGGAAGCTGTAGATCCCACCGTGCCTGCCCCCACTGTGTGAAACGGAGGACATGTCCTGGACGGAGCCATGCTGCGCGGCTGTTGCTGCCTGCGAGTCGGGCGAGTCAATTGAAGACAAAGGACGACCATGACCCGCGGGAGGACACGACGGACGCAAGGGATGGTGAGGATGGGAACGTGCGTTTCGGGACGAGAAACAAACGTTTCGGCGCGGGTGAACCCAGTCTTTGGCACGCTGGCGACGACACGGCAGGTGAGAGGCAGCACTAAGGATGTCGGCACTACTTCGACACAGAGGGCTCGGAACGATCCGAAAACCCCACGCAGAAAAAGAACGGGGCGAACATGAGGCCGGGGGCGGTTCACTGGCTGATCAACACCACCACCGCAAGTATCCCGGGACTACACCACCACGTGACCTGAAGTTGCTAGCAACATTGTGTCAGAAAGAGGTGTGGGGCTGGCAGATGAAGCTCGAAAATTCGTGCAGAGACGTAGCAAACTCGGGAACGAGAACGGGTGTACACAGGAAGGACCGAAACGTATACAACGATTCTCGAGTAATTTTTCACTGTGCTAGTCCCCGCGAGGCAAAACTGAAACTAACAAATGCCGGATTCAGGAACGTGAGAGAAACCCGTCGATTCTCCTTCAGGTTGACTCAAAGCGAGACGCCTTCCCCGACGGAATCGAACAACCGTACCTGTCTTCGGAAAAAAATAGAATATAAAACGAAAAAGACACCACTTAAGATGGTTCTGGCGGTCCCAAAACTAAACATGAAACTACTGGCCAGAAACAATAACAAAACACACCACCCTCTGTACATTGGGCATTTCCCTCTCGCTCTCATTTAGCTATCTGCCTCTCTCTCTCTCTCTCTGTGTCTCTCTCCCTCTCGGGGCCGGACCCTAACCGCGAACAGCCACAGGAACAGGGGGCATTGTAAAATTCTAGCAGCAATGCGCATACAAACCTGAGGAGAATGAACTGATTCGCCTTGTGCAACGTACTGCTGAGCGTAGGCTTCGATCTGGGGCGAGCTGCGAGAGGGAACGAAGACCGCGATAGCGTCCCAGTTTCCGTAGCCGTACACCTCGAGACCGTGGAGGAACCCGTTGTGCTCGTCTTCCGTCCATCCTTCCGTGGTCAATGGGATCCTGCAAAAAGGTGACGGCAAGAAGATTATCACACGGAACACCCCCCCGCTTTGTCGTGTCTGACGAGGGACAGTTCGTTCAAACAAATGTGGTTGGTGGGAGTTGCACCTGTGGGTTCTCCGATTGGACTGTGTTTATTCCTCACCTGGCTTCGATCATCTTAGGAACTGGGCCGGTGTAGCAGTTCGCGTCCGCAGACAAAAAAGCATCAACTCGCTCGCTCCAGGATTAACTCATGCTTCGAGTTTGGTGAGGTTCCGATACCCCTTTCGTAAAAGCCAGTGTCGTAAGTTTGGCGGCAGTCAAGATCTCTTCTCAACACAGTTTATTGTCATTGCAGACCCCGACAGTTTGCACCATGCAGTCAACGCGTCCTCGACTCAGGCAACGGAAGGGCAAAAACCGCTGCCCTTGCTTGGAAAGTGGAGGGAACCATGGGTATGGGAGACCTCTTTCTCACTTGCTTTGCTTTTCGTCATCGAAGCATCGTTCTTTCTCTCTGCCGTGAAAAAACAGGAAAGACAAGCGAGATGAACAACGCTGCATGAACACGAAAAAGCTCAAGCATCAACGCAAGAAAATGACAACCAGGTGTTATGTGAGCAGCTCCAAAATAACGTGACGGCGCTCATATGTACACTACAGTGCATTCGATCCCCCCCCCCGTATTTCGCGACCATAGCTTAAGGGCCTGCTGTGGAATACAATGCTGGCCGTGCAGAAAAGGCAGTGAAGACCCCGGACCACAACGCACCCGACATAATCGTGATACTACAGGAAATCGCACGTTGCATATGCTGAATGCGGAGTTCGGCGGTATGCGGCCGCGGCTGCGAAAAGGTTCTGACGCTGTTTTCGGCTACCTTCGGGGGCGTCAGTTGCTGTTCGTGGGGGTAGCGAGCTTCTTGCGCGTGTGGATCTCTCTCCCCTCTTGCTGCTTTTCGGATTTCTTCTGCCTTTCTGGTCCCGATCAACAGATTCTTATTGATAGACACGCGTCCGGTAGGGATCGAGGGCGGCGCGGCTGGTATGCGATGCGCTCAGTCTGCTATAAAGAAAAGAAGACTCTTGAAGGCGGATAAAGGGCCTGAGGGCATGTCGCGTGAGAGTCTACGCATGGAGTTGGCCACGGAAAGTGATGAGAGTTTTCTGCTGAGCGCACCCGCATAGCATACAGAAGTTTGCGACGAAACATGGCCAACAAACGCTCCCCACTCTCGCACCCAACCCGAACGCACCCGACCTTCTCCTCCGACACGCGGACCTTCCTAACCGGCATCGGATTTCCGGCTTCTGAAAAGTTCAAGAAATACAATCGCTCTCAGGCCATTTCTTGCGATGTATTTTTCTCTGGATCTTTCTTCCCACAAAAAAGACAGCCCAAACAAAGATGCACAAAAAAGATCAGCCCCTTCTTACGAGGTCTTTTTTTAGAACTGGGGTTTCCTGATGATTTTCGGTGGCGTTCGGCGCGCGGGGGCACACTGGTTTTTGAATTTCCGCCGCTCACAGCACACACCTCGCACACCACCAAACACGACGCTTCAGCGCCACTCTGCACACAGCAGTCGCATCCCGTACAGCAGACCATGAATGCTAAGAAACGAGATGGCGTACAGTCTCTCCCGCTGGAGTTCAACTCGTATGCGGAGACAGTGATTTCGATGCTGCGGGACAGGAGGAGCTCCGGCCTGACGGACGCCAAGTTGCTGAAGCACCTCCAGAACGTGTGCATCGTGTACGCGTGTTTGACGGTCAAGCGCAACGCCGGGATTGTCTCCACACAGGCCAAGCACGCGGCAGCGGCGAAGGGGTACAAGGACATCGCTGTCCTTGGCTTCTTCAAGTGGCTCAAGGAAAACTTGGAGGCGGATCAATACTTCTCGCAGCCGTGGCTCACGTTCGAGGTTATGGGAAGGACGTCGATGAGCGGAGGTAAGACACAACCAACGCGGGAGAGAGAGAGGCAGGTTTTGAGTGCGTAAGAAAACCGTTATGATCGAGACAGGCTGGGTTCGGTGCCTTCATGGTGTGCTGTTCAACATGACATGCTCAACGTAGGGTGTAGGGCACCGGGTCCGGCCAAAGTTGTCTTTTTGCTGCTCTCACCAGGCCATGACGGGCTGCTGCCGCAAGAAGAACCAAGATACTTGCTGCGGTATGCATAGGATACCTTGTCAAGTCACGGCCCATTCTTTGGGCGGCAATCACAGGATGCAACTCTTTAGTAAGTGCACCAGTCGTAGCGTAGCTTGTCGAGGCTCAGCTGTATGGCTACCCGAGCGTGGTCATATTCTTGAGCAGATCATACTGTACTGACTCCTACCGATAGGCACATGGAGAGCAATCTTCTGTACAGCGTCGACGCAACAACAATGCACGCCCTCCAGCAGGGTATGTTTGCTGCTACTGCTGACCATTAACTGCTACTGCTGCTGTTCGACTTTTGCCTACCCCATGTTGCTGCGACGCAGACGCGGTCCTCTTCACCCACGGCAAAAAATTGTGGAAGCGGTTCGACAACATCATGCGCGCCTTGAAGAAGTTCTACAACCCCGTGTGGGACAGGTGTGTCGGTTGTCTTGTTTTGTGTACGTGCTAGAAGCGCCAGTACAGCTGTCGCGCTGCTATTTTTGATGTGTTTCGTGTGGGTGTTCTCCTGTTCTTTTGGGGGTTGCACTGCTGCTGTGGATGAGCAGTAGACTGTAATCACGCCCTCGCAAGAGGTGCTCGTCGGCGGCGGCGTATCTACTCCTGTATGTGACGTAGCTCACGTAGTGCGGAAGGACTGCGCGTACACGCCACAGAAGCACCCATGAACAACTCCCATAGGCAGTACTCAACAAAGAAGCGAGGTCGAACAAGGCGGATATTCAATATGAATGCTGGCTGTGTATTTTGTTCTGAAGGATAGGCAATACTCAACAAAGAAGCGAGGTCGAACAAGGCGGATATTCAACATGAATGCTGGCTGTGTATTTTGTTCTGAATGAGTAGTCTATCTATGAAAGTACAAATCAGTATTGTTGCGTGTAATTTGCGTCGACATGTTTCTCTAAAAAATGTCTACATGCGCGCGCGTGTGCTTGTTGTGTGTTGGCATGGGCATCGACAGCGCTGCCTGCCGGTTTGATGTTCTTGGTTTCATTCCGTGTACCCATGGCATTGCAGAACTACATTTCCAGATGTCCACTGCCCGATCACCATGCATGAATACGACGGGCAACTGTGTTGAAGAACTGCTTAGTCGTGTAGGCCCTTTCTTTTCGCGGCCCCTCGCTGGAATCTCCCCCTCTCCCTTGAAAAAGAAAACACACCACAGGTGGGAAAAGCTCTCGAGATTAGTAAGCGGCCCCAGCGCGTAGAACATGTTGTGAGCAATAATAAAGAAGCCCCCCCGCAGTGTTTCTCCCGAATATTTTTTATTGCGCATGGAAGTTGTCACGGTCGGACACACAATGCTGTTGCACCCTACGCACCAAGTCAAAGCTTTCGTAACAAACCCTTGTGCGTTTCGAAGTTTGTCGCTTTGCCGTCGTCACGCCGACCCGCTCCCGTGTCAGCGTACCATGTAGAAGATAAGAACGACAACCATGTGCATGACGGTACGCTATTGGTTTTCTTTGGCCGAATGGCATGACTCTCGGAAAAATGTAAACCTCGACGAAATATGCAGTGGCGTGTATACCTGACATAGTTTCCGGGCCACAGCCTTTCGATCGGAGGTAGCGTGACCAGTGGCGAAAGGGCATCAAGTGGCGCCCGTCATATGTGGCACCTTTGCACGTACACATGAGCGAGAGTGCCTGCGTTACGAGAGCTTGCAATCTCACCCGTTCTTCCAACCTCTCCCTGCCCTGCTCGCGTGCATCCCTGCCCCAGTTTCGTCGAAGGACAACCTGGGGACCAACTACCGTCGGGCAGCCAAGACGAAGATGCCATCGAGTACCTTCTAAACGGAGTTTACCACACGATATCCAATACCGGAAACGAAGAGAACCCGATCGAATTGGAAGAGAGGCGTGGCGGTGAGGGGGGGGATTCGGAGGACGAATCTGGGGAGCCGTCACCGGGGAGAGCGAGGACGGCGGGAGTGGGAAGCAGAAGACCACGGAGGGAGCAGTAGAGCCACAGGAAAGCAAGGGAGATGACTCACCGGGCGGTGGGGGGGGGGGGATGAAGGAGCGAGACGGCGATCAGCAGGGCGACGGGGATGGCGCACCCTCCGAAGCACTCGCAGGTGAAGAGGGAGGATTTCCGGAGAGGCCGGAGAAGTGGATTCACCCGTTTCTCCTAACATTCTGTGTGATCGGAAGGCCTAGCAGCAGCGAAGACCCTGACCTCCGGACCGCACGCAAAACGTCCGGCCCCAAGGGCCGCGGAGCCTCAGGGCCGAAGGGTCGCGGAGGAACGCGGAAGGCGAAGAAGGGGTCTCCCGCCACCAGCGACGAAAGCGGGTCGGAGGCGAGCGGTGCGTATTCTGAGGTTGATCTGTCGTCCAGCGCAATCCGGATGTTCGCAGGGGCGGGCGAAGTTCAAAGTCGAGCGCCGGTAAAGAAGGAGACTGCTGCTGTAGCGGCCGCCAACGCGCAACTGCAGGCCCGCCGCGTCCAGGAGACCAACACAGGCAAGTTGGTGACGGCCGTGGAAGCTCTGTCGGCGGCTGTTGTGTCGAGGCAGACTTTGGACGAAGAGGCCGCAGCCAGGGCTCGATTGGCGGACGCTCCGGATGCCAAAAGGGCGAGAATAGAAGACCTCAAGGGGATTTTGGAGTATACACACAGCGAACCGAAGAGGATGGCACTGCGAGCCGCAATATCGGCCGCGTTCGAGAAGCCTGACAGCGAATACTTGGCCAAACCCATCTCGGCGGCGACACCACCCGCCGCAGGAGCTGCACTCCGCACGACCGCTTCTACGTCGCCTGCTGCGGCAACACTCGCGGCTACGGCAGGGGTCGGAGGCAGCCCTGCCCCCATGCCGTCCTCGCCGGCGGTAGCTACACCCGCGTACGCGGCCGGCGTAGCTGACAGCCCTACGTCCGTGTCATCAAACACTACGGCAACGCCTACTTCCTCTGCCGCGGTAGA
>FN648368.1:46155-71728 GCA_000310025.1 Ectocarpus siliculosus
TTTTTTTTTGGTAACAGGGGTTTTTGTTTGGGCGCAGGGGTTAGGGAAACAGCCCTGCCCCCCCCCCCCCCCCCCGTCCCCTTTTGCCCACATACTTTGGTAAACAGGTTGTCGCGCCGTCCGACGTGTCTTGTCTTTGGGTGTTTATCTTTATTGTAGCATGGGTGTTTGTTTGGCGTACGGGCTACGGCAACAGTGCCTGTCAGTCCCCCCCCCCCGTCCACTTTTGCCCACGTGTTTTTGTAAAGTCGTCGCACCGCCCGACGTGTCTTGTCTTTGGTGTTTTTTTGTACGGGCTATGGCAGCAATGCTTGGCATTGACCCCCCCCTTCCCCACGTTTTTTGGTGTAAAACGTAGCTACACTGTGCTGTGTGCGACTGGCGTCGGTGACCTATGTGCTCCAACGTGGTGCTTTATCCGTCCGGGTACCCCTCCTGTACCCGCGCAGGCTGCTTCGGTAATGATTGAATTTTGATTTTACCGGTACGCCGGGGAACAACGGTTGCATTGTGGGTCGTTGTCAGGGATCGACTCCCTCTTGAAGCCTTCTACAATCCACATATCCATACCCCAAGTATCTTGGTGTGGACATGTGCAACTTCATACCGTTGGGTAAATAGTCGACATTTGGACCGTCTTGAGCGTCTCATCAACCTTCCAGAGGTGTTCATGCGTAGACGACTGCAGACGATTGCAGTTGAGAAAAAGACCTGTCTTGCAATACCACCTCCGATCTGTGCGACGACCTACACCGCATGCCTCCCAAGCCGCAAGGACAGGTACATGGAACAAATATGCATGCATACCAAGAACGCCGATTGCACATGGGACGGGGGGGGGTTCTGCAGTGACAAATATTGCTGCCGTACCCGAAAACAACGTCACGTACGCCACAATATAATGACCAACCGAAGAGAACACAGGCTGAAGGCACAACACAAACAACCAGATGTGTGCAGCGGACGGGGGGGGGGAGGGGTGGTGGCAATGAAATTCATTGCTGCCGTAACCTGCACCTTAAAAGAAAGTCACGCATGCCACAGCATCATGACCACCCCAAGAGAACACAGGCCCAAAGGCACTACAAAAAAAACGCATGCGTGAAGGGGACGGGGGATGGGGGGGCTATGAAATGCATTGCCTGCCGTAGCCTGCACCCAAAAAGAAGTCACGCACGCCACAACATCATGACCACCCGAAGAGAACACCGGCCCAAAGGCACAACAAAAAAAACACATGCGTGAAGGGGACGGATGGGGGGGCTATGAAATGCATTGCTGCCGTTGCCTGCACTATAAAAAAAGGCACGCACGCTGAAACCTCTATGCAAACAGCACGCCGGACTACATCACCTAGAAAGCCAGACAATGTCCTTGTGCTTCTTGCGGTACGCGAAGCTCGTAGTAAGCTTCCTCTTGCGCTCCCCGTGCCCTGCCTCTACTTGCTCTTTGTCGTTGGTGTCCTTCGCCCCAACAGAGCTAGAGTCCGCCTCCGGCTCGGTCGCCAACGTGGTCCCCACCCCGGCACTGCTGACCCATTGCGTGTTTTCCACCAGCTCGTCCATTCCGTCGAAGGTGTGCAGCATGTTGTGCAAGATGCAGCACGTGCAAAACACGTTGTCGATGCGCTCCTGCTCGTGGTACGCCATGGCGAGCTTCAGGATCCTGAAGCGGCCTTTCAGGATGCCGAAGAAGCATTCCACGTCCTTCCGCACGCTCTCCAGCCTCTTCGAAAAGAGGAGATCGTTCTCGCTCAGCGGGTACTTGGTGGGCTCCCATCAGGATTTGCCACTGCATAAATAAACGACGAGAGGGGAAGGGAGAAGGGGAGGAAGGTTTCGATTCTTTGCTGTTATCAAGCTACGAAAATACAGCTCTCGGAGCTTCTGAAAGGCGGGGGAGCAGGGGCTTCGGTGTCGAAGGGAGGTGCGACAAAAACACCAATGAAACACCTCACGTAAACTTCAAGGGCAGGCGACCGAGGTTCTGCTTCCTTTCCGTTTCGGATTTCAGCACCATGAACGATTGGCGATGAAAACGTCCGAAACTGTCTGTGTGATTTCCCGAGATCAGAAATACTTCACTCGGCAGCGCTCTCTCGATCTCTCCCTCTCGTTCTCTGTCTCTCCATCTCTCTCTGTCTCTCTCTCCCTCTCAGGCCGGACACATACCTCTTCCAAAACACTACCGTTGGGCACCAAAAATACGACGCGTTCTATTCATTCACCTTGTGGTACCCGTTGTCGACGAGCAAGTAGCACCCCTTGAGCGTCGTCGTCGTGCCATCCTCGTTGTACACGTCGAAGGTTTTCTCTGTGTACTGCTTGTCCGTCCGAATTTTCTCCACCGCGGCATCCCAGCAGACGATGGTCTTGTCGTTCGTCGAGCCGGTGAAGCCCTCGGTCACGGCACTTGCACGGCCAGCGTGATTAACCGTGACCTGGTACCCGATCGTGGGAACCCCCTCCTTGCCCGTGTACGAACGGGGTAAGTTGTAGGGGCACTTGTTCCAAACGATATGAGTTACATCCATGGACCCCATCGCGCCCGAAAAGCCAAGCCGGTCGTACTGCTTCATGACGTGGTCCAGCTCGCCGTTCTGTTCCGACGGGAGGTAGATGTGTTCATCGTACATTTCCCGTGCGAAGTGCTTGCAGAACATGTGGAACATCGCCTGCACGGTCGCAGCGCTCATCCACGACATCTGGTATATGCTTGCAAAGCAGTTGCCCCGGCCGAGTATGGTCAGCCAGGCCAACACCTGCACCAGCAAGTGCAACAAGGAACGTACACACGGGATACAGCGGTTCTATTAGTGATGTGGTGTGGTTGCCTGTACTGTTAGCCGTGCGGAAGCATCTCACGGGCGGGAGACTGAGTATTGTGCCATGCGTTAAACAACTCAACGACTGTGAGTTAAGCCTATTCAGCGATGTCGCGCTGACTGGAGGACTCGTCTCCTGCGATATCTCGGACACCAGTTCAACCCAAGGTGACGAAACAACGGCATAGCAGTGTATGTAGAAGAAGTGTATATGCTGCTATGGACGACAGCAGAGCGACCGCGGGAACTTTTTTCTAGATTTGGAGAGCTCGGCCACCGGTCACCAAGCGCGTCTCGGCTAGGACGTACCACGGGAGACGGCATGCAGCTGAACAACAGTGCTAAAAATGCGCATGGTTCCTCCGCGTGATTAACTCTACACTCCATCAGCAGAACTCCCCTTCTTGTAGGCTATGGACAGAGCGTCTGTACCGTAACATTCCAGAATGCTTGTGCTCGACTGCTGCATGCGGAAGCACTGGTGCTCGACTATTGTACTGCTGTATGCATATGCGGAAGCACTGCTGTAGTTCCTCCGCTTGTATCAACAGCACTACAGCAGTATGTACAGCAGCTTCTTCTAGGTATGGACAGAGTCTGCACTCGTACGAATCTGACATACATGCCGTCAGTTTACCTTGTGCTCCACTGGGTGGCTTTGCCGACCTGCTGCATCGCAGCCCGCAGTGGCAAACCAGTTCTTGCTCTTGACCAACGCCACGAGCCGCAGGAAAAATGCGCAGGGGACGCGGAAGTCAAGGCGAAACTGCTTGGACGTTCTGCTGTTGCTTTCCTCGAGGTCTTTATCCTCCAACATCCGTGCCCAAGCGCACCTCTCCACATATTTCCTCTGTCGCTGCGTTCTTGAGAGTCTAGGGCGGGTAAGGTCGGGGGCAGTATCCTCTTCCTCTTGCGACAAGTCGTTGCGTTGGACCTCATCGAGGGCCACCAAGGCCACCGCAAGCGCGGTCGCTGGCAGCAGGGCATCATCACCCACGCCGTTCTCGGCCATAGAAAGAGAGCCCAGTCTGCCGATGTAGGGTGGAGTCAAGCAGGTGTCACTCCTGCTGCCTGCAAGCAGCGCCAGCGATGGCAGCCACTTCCACATTGGTGTGCTTGTGTGTGTGTGTGCCGTCGGCGTTGGCGCGCGATCAGAAAAAAAGAAAACATTTTTGGACAGCCTCCACTTGTCCAAAACTGCCCCAAAAAAGACAGGATGGGCTGTCCAAAACGGGTTGTCTTTTTTTGTTGGTCTTTTTTCCCTGAAAAAAGAAACCGTAAGAAGATGTTCTTTGGCGAGTTGTCTTTTTTTGAGAAGGAATAAAGAAAAAGACAGCCCCAAAAAAGAACCGTAAGAAATGGCCTAAGAAATATAAATATGAAAAAAAAAAAAAACGGGCCGCTCGATCGGACCTGCGAGGCGGACTGCCAACAGGTCCGGCCGACGCCACACATCTCACGCTGTGGGGAACAGGGGACGGAGACGCAGAGACGCCATCGGTCTCCGGCTGCCACCGGTTCGCCAGCGCGAGGAACGTAATCGCTGTGCATGTCAAAGCAGACTCTAACTTGTACGTGTTTGGCCGCTCGGGTTCATCGAAGCGACGAGCTGTTTTTATCCCGATGTACACACGGACAAGTAGACACCCGCTCGGCAAAGCGTGCTTTCCGAAACAAAGCAATTGCAAGAGCACGACTTCAGCGAAAAACTTTTGTAAACCCCCGCACCTATTTTGCTCGTGATGGTGCCCGGAAAAAAGAGCCAACGACAAATTAGAAAACCTGCAAGCGCATTATCAGTACTAGAGCCGGCCCGAGGGGGGGGGACTAGAGGATGCACTCACTACCACAGGGGAGAAAAATCACCCAACGCACCACGTACGAGACGCCAATCCACGCACCACGCACAAACCCCTGCTCGCCCGAGACTACTAAATAATTTTCTCTTCGACGAGCAACCGCAAGGCTTGTCTGAGACCATCAGCAAAAATACCGAAGCCTCTTTGAAGTCGCCATGATGAATCTAATCTATTCGACGTTCATACTATGGTCCACCGAGACACGCAGCTACGCGCTTCAGTTCTCGGGGATACAGTTGCCGAAAAAATATCGAACCCCGCCAGCTCATGCTCCAAAACTCTGTCTTCTTTCACTCAATGTTTCCGCTGCCAACCCGGCAGCAGGTTTGAAGCACTTGCGAGCAGTAGTGCAATGCGAAATTCTCTCTTTCGTTTCGACAGGAAACGATGTTGACAGCAAAAGGCTCTCTATCTTCAGGCGGGCTAAGGCTCGCGATAAACCCCTAGCGTCCGACTCACATGATTAACGAGATCCCACACGACGTGGAAAGGCCTCACAGGAACGTGATTCGAGTGTCACAAACTCCCGGATTTTCCGAAGGTAAAGGGGCAGTAGACCGGCGTCCAGATCTAGCGGGATGGGAAGAAAAAAGAAGGCGGGCGTTTCAGATTCGCGCCGACCGGGTTCTGATGCTGAGTAAGAAAAAGACTCGCAACGACGCGTTGTCAGCAGAACGAACGAGAACGAAGACGGGTGCAAGCCATTTTGAGTCGGCCCCTTCAGAAAAAAAATAGTGAACGATACAAAAAAGAAAATAAAAACAGTGTCGATTAACTCAACGACAGACGTACAAAGGGTGCTAGCCGCGGACACGCAGCCCGAAGTTTATCGGCCGAAATGGTGCCACCTCGCTTCCCTTTCGCTTGAAAAAATGTTCACGATTGCGATATTGGTGATTTTCATTCCTCACAACAAGTAGTTGACTATACGAGTCTTCACCAAGGCTGTGCGCGTGTTTTTTTCAATAAAGATAGCCTCGGGCCTCGTCTGAAGTTCACTTCTTCGTTCCCAACCCCCCGCCTCGCGAGAGAGGCAAGTAAGTGTAGGTAACTGATAAAAATGAGAAGGTGGCGAGAACAGGAGGGTGGAGTTTACAACGAAAAAACCTACACGACGACGATCACAAAAACAAGGTTAAACGAGCCTCCCTCGAGGCTCGTTTCTATTGACTTGTTCTTCTTTCCCGCAAGTTAGCATGTGAGTGTTGCTTCGTCCATTCGAGACTCTGGCGCACACCCTTTCGGTGTATGTTTGCAATACCAGCCGGGGTCACACAACACAGAATTGTGGTATTGTTTTTGGTGCTTTCTCCTGCCCGCCTTTCCTCGTCGGTACTACAGTAGTCTTCAGCAGTGTATGTGCGATGTTTCGGTTCGAACATTGCAAGTTTTTTCACCGCGACGAGATTCGAACCCACAAGATACTTTCAGGAGAAGAGAGGAGGTTTACGAGGTTTCACCATCTGATAAAAAGGATGCGTTCTTGCCTCGGCGATGGTTTGAAAACAAATACTTCGAAGTAGATTTATGGCGGGCGTAGCAGATACCCTGATACTACTGAAAAAAACCCCGATGAATACATACGTGGGGAGAGGGACAAGAGGCGTTGGGGAGAAATTGCGGTTTCTGTTCACTGAAGCGGGCTACTTGACAGCGAGAAGTGACGATCTCTGCTAACAGGCTTTGGCACACGTAGCATAACCTGGACGCCACTCGATGCCAATTTCGTCAGTAAACTCGTCGGGCTGCCCGGTGGCGGCCTACAGCAGTAGACCGTGCAATTTAGCTGCAAATTCGAGAGTTCGAATCTCGGCAAGAAGCATGTCTCGGGCAATCTCCACTTCACGCACACAGCACGTTAAATATTGAGCGTTTGTTTGTGGATTCCGCGTGGGGTTAAGGAAGAACACTCACAGTACTTGCAAAAAAAAACAAAAAAACACGCGCGGATCTCATCGATCTCCTGGCAGCACCGCCTGGCCCTTGTGTTTGCTGCTCCATTTACCGCTGTTGCTGCTTCCCTTGACTACTGCTCGCCTCCCTTGCTTTTGCGAGGGGCGGTGTGCTTGCTGATATGCAAAGATAGGCTTCCTTCTACAGCACACCTTCCTAGCATAGCATACAGAGAGATGCACAAGACGGCTACCAGACTGTCTTGTTGAGCCTGCCCACAGGGGAGATATCGCTGTGTGCTGCTTGGGAAATCGTACAAAGATAGGTAGCTTCCGCTGACGCTATGAATTCATTGCTAATCTATCCTATTAGACTCTTTTCTATGGATGGAGATGGATTCGTTGTGCATTCAGATAAAAAAAGATAGACCCACATTAGAGATAAAAGAACCTCTGGTACGTGATCTACAAGTCCAAAATCATAGTCGCTGCGTCAAGCACTACCAACGAAAAAACTAGATACAGCACTCATTTTTTCCAGTCGTATGACATACACAAAGCCCGGACCTATTTTCAAAGCTCGATTACTCCACGGACGAAGAGGATGCAAAAAGAAACGATACGTTTTCGGAGAGCTCTCAACCAGGAGGCGGCTTCAACGCCGCAGGTTTTGGCACTGGGACTCTTTCTGCTGTTGATGAATCGAGCTTTCAAAATCGGTCCAGGGGGTGTGCTATCTTGTGTCTGATACGGTTGTCCACTGCCTGCGTATGTAGCATAAGTTGAACTTGAACGCACCCATGCACATTTACCTGTTGAGATTGTTGTTGAGGAAACAGGCAGACAGCCCCGTGTGGACGTGAGGTCTCATGTTGCTGTGGGCGTGTGATATGCACCGACTGGTTGCAGCTCCCCGGGCTGCAGGGATGAGTGGCGGCTCGAATGGTGCACGCGTGCACGCCCCCAAAGCGGCGCAATTGTCAAACTATGCATTCGGTCAACACGTCTACTGCTGTACACCTGGTCTGCACTCCGGGAAAAAGGCGGCAAGAGACGCGGTTGGAAAATCTGTCTCGCCGCCTTTTTCGTGTCCCCCTTCGGTTGCCAACAAGGCAACCGCTCTAACACACGCTAGCGTTGTGGTGCTGCTCTGTGGCAGAAGGAAACACGATAAACTGACGGTTGGTGCCACATTATTCTACAAAAGAAGCTTGAGCCGTTATTGCGAACCAACACACCTGTAATGTCACACAGCAGACGCCGAGCCAAAATTAGCACTGCTGTCACTTGCTTGCCGCTTGTCTTTTGCCGGACGCTTCTCGAGCTGGCCACCACTCGACCTCTTTATCAGTCTTCCCAGGAGTAGTGTTTGCTCTGGTGTTTACACATTGATAGTAGATCTAGGACTAACGCGTGCTGATTGGTCGGGCGTTGTTCGGCGTTGGTTCTGGCGGACGATTCCTCTCCAGCGCCCTCTCCCCGTTCCGCATTCCGAGCACCGCGCGCGCGGCGCAGCCGCGTGCGTCAGTTCGCGGCCGCTAGGCCGTGCTTTGGCCGCGGTTGAGGGTTAGGGTTAGGGCTCCTTCCCAGTCAGTACTCGCTCGTCGTCTTGATTGAATGGAAGGTATATATGTACGTCTGCACCGACTCATGTCTCACTTGTCACCCAAAAGGCAGATACGGAACATCGAATATTCTTGGTTTTGTGGAATATGGTACTCTTTGCGATGACTTGCCGAAACGTTGGCATATCCTGGTTCCGGTACAAGTCTCCGTTCCGGATTTTTTCAGCGGACGATTCGAGATTCGAGCGACTCGCCGGTTTCCAGAGGGGTTGTGCGCCTAAAAGGCAGCATCTCCTCCTGTTTGTGTAAGGTGTGGAAGACACGCGCCTCGTTCACCTCTCGAGCGAGAGAAACTACATGGGCGGAACAGGATGTGAAGCGGCGAGGCGTCGCATATCTCCTGTGGTTGCACCCAGTCTTTGTTCGGCCTCCACACATATCTGTTGGCTGGCTCTCTTCTGCGTCCAGGCCTTAGGTGTACAGCAGGCCGGGGTACTCACTAAAGACTACATGCAACATACGAAAGTGGATATTTGCTGCAGTGCTGCTGCAATGCCGATCATACAAAAACAGAATCGCACACATGAGCCTCCGCCTGACTCTTTATGTGGAGTCAAGGGCGAGCAAGAGTTTACCTGGAAAAACAGTGTGGCGCTCGACCGTGTTTTCGTCAATCTCAGCGTCGTTCTATTCAAACGCTGCTTCGTATATACAACAAGTGTATTGTGCTAGGGCCGAATACTTCGCCACCCCCTCCCCCCCAAAAAAAAAAAAAAAAACGATCTTGTTGAGCCTGTTACCCACAGCGGAGACATCGCTGTGTGCTGCTCGGGAAATCGTGGAAATACGTATATACAGGTAGCCTTCGCTGACGCTATGGATTCATTGCCAATCATATCTTGCTTTTCTTCGATAGAGATGGATTCCTTGGGTCATGTCGAGAAAATAAAATAAAAATACCACAGACGAAAGAGAGAGATCTTCGGGAACTGCTGTCACGAAAAAACAAAAAAAGGAGGTCCACCAAGCGGACCCTAAAATCCAACCATCACGAAAGAGTAAGAGTATGATCTCGGCTGGCCCTCCGGCGCCAAAACGGCTCAAGAAGGTGTTGCTCCACCCTTACTTCTCCACTTCCCACGCAAAGATGGCATGCTGACACGCAAACGAACACTCACTTGATGAACGAAGACGCTCGGTTCCACCTGTGTTTACAAAAAAAACGGACTCACCAAGATCGACCCAACGACACGTACGTTCACAGAGGCAACAGCACACACGTTCGCCTCTGTTTCCATCCACGGATATCAACGCTGTACGGATGCCCAACCACATGCGCACTGCTACACCAAAATGTAGGAACGCATGCGTCATCATCAAAAACTGGTCAGGACTTTTCTTGTCCTGCCACCGAGGTTGCCGTTGGTGCTACAGTACATCATCCTGCTTCTCACGGTACTCTTTGATGACCGCTTGCTCCATTCGTCGGAGGCCTTCCATCAGCATCTCTCGCGGACACGCAAAGTTGATCCGCACGTACCCCTCCCCGAGGAAACCTTTCCCGTCCGTGAGCCCCACGCCCGCTCGCTCGAATTCCAATGCCGGGCTTTTCCAGCTGAACGAACACCAAACACGGGACACAGGAAAGACAAGGAGAAAAAACAAGCGAAATAAATTAAGACGTCGAAAGCGGGAGGTGAGTCCATGGAGGGGGCACGGGTGGACATGCATTGGATCACGACCGATCTAAATTCGTTGCGTAAGGTTCTTCAGGACCTGTCAACACCGATGGTTGATGAACGAGCTACCGGGGTTACCGCTGCACGAGGCACAACCCTATACTTGACCTGACCAGAGATGGCCAACGCAAGAAATACAAATCCGCAGACCATCACAACAAAAGGCCCACGCACGACGCCAACGAAAACCGTGTGCGGGTAGTGTGCGGGTAGCCCGTACCGCTCACCCCAGCTTCGTCACGTCCACCCAAGCAAGGTACGTCGCTTCCATAGGGTCCATGCGGAGCTCCGGCAGCTTCTCCTCCATAAACGCGTACAAGGCGGCTCGATTTCCCCTCAAGTGCTCAAGCAACGCCTGTCGCCACGGCTCCCCCTCGGTGTACGCAGCCTCGCAGCCAACGTAGCCCAGCGGAGAGTTGAGGCCGATCCAACCCGCTGCCGCTCTCTCGAAGCCCACTCGCAACTTCTTGTCGGGGATTATCGCGTAGCTGCAGCCGAGACCTGGAACGTTGTATGTCTTACTCGGCGCGTTGAGCAAGATGGTCCGAGAGGCAAAGCGCTGCAGGTTTGCAGAAAACAGAAAGAAAAACGGGGTAGATGGGGGGGGGGATTGGGTTCTACTCGCCTCACTCCTTTCACGGTTGATAGGGAGAACGATCTTGATACTCCAGCCAACCGCGCGGAGTCCCAAGGATTCCGTTGGTTCCGACCATGGTACGAAAAATAGACGCTCATTGTCAAGCACGCGTAACCTCCACAGATCCGGACGGAATTCGCTCGCAGCGCTTCGAACCAAAAAAAACATAAAACAGTTGTTGTTGTTGTTGTTGTTGTTGTTGTTGTTGTTGTTGTTGTTGTCTTCACATTAAAAACCTTTCCGTTCTCTCTGCTCAGTACCTTCTTCTGTCCGCACTATTATAGTCTAACACTTGACGGGGTCGATTCCCGTGGTCACAGGCTAACTTACCCAAAAAAAGGTATACGAAAATAAAATGGACCCGAAGGGTCCGCAAGCCAATAAAACAGTGAACACGCGAAAATATGTCCAAGAAAACTACTCGAGTATATCGATTTGGTGCCCGGACACCGTCTCGAAGCTCACCCTCACCATCCCGCCTGTGCGTATGGTCACCGATAAGTCTAAATAGTTCAGAATATATAGGGGCTACCCAGACAAGAGTAGTCACGCATGGTTCGCAACCTTTCCCGTGTTTGCCACGCGTGCGTTTGTTTTGGCAACAAGTGGAGAGATCGGTTCCACGTACCCCGTTATCCAAAGCCAGCATCGAAATGTGCCGAACGCCTTCGTCTAGTATGAGGTCTGAGTGAATCTCATCCGAGACGATCGTGAGATCGTGCCGCTCACAAAAGTCCCCGACCCTCAACAGCTCTTCCTCGGTGAAAACCCTCCCTGCCATTGCCACGACAACAACGCCCCACGCGAAGCAACAGGCGGTGCATCATCTTATCGGACTCACGCGCGTAATGAAGGCGACGCAATGAACCAGGTTTGGGCGCGGGTACAGGAATAAGATGTCACCCGCTGGAGAGAACCGGGGATGGCCGCGAGCTGTTTTCGAGGTCCGGCTCCATAGTCGTCCTCGACAGATCGGATGAAAAAGCCCCGTGAGCCGTACTACGTCGATGGCTATGCAGGCCCGGGTGCCGGGAAATGATCTGTTGTACCTATATGTGTTCGTGCAACGCCAACATTTGGCGGCGAGTGGGTTTTGGAGGTGCGCGCACGCTTCTACCATATATGCTACAGTACCCGATGATGTAAGCTATCCACATGGCCGTTGTGTAGTGCGTGACTTGTTTGTAATGGAAAAAATGGCGTTTTCTTCAACAGGTCTCGTGGTGCCATCTATAGCAAAGAAACCATTCTGCTTGACGGAAAAATGATGGACGGTGCATGAATAACGTGCATAGATGTGCAGCTCAAATGGGCTTCGCAGTGGCGGCGTGGGTGGTACAGCGTTGTTCTGGCAGCGTAAGCGAGAGCGGCAGCCCTAGCAGCATCACCAGCAGTAGCATGAAACCGAAAGTCGTGTGAGCGTGCGTGTGAACGGCATGGTCGCGCGAGCAGAACACCATAGAATTTGTCAGCTTCTTGAAGAATTCGACACTACTCTGTGCCATTGTTATGCCCCTATCCGATGCGACGGGCCTCCATCTGCCGCGCGCGGTTTGTCACATTTCATGATTCCACGGAACCACTACACGAGCAGCGCCAGCAAAGAAACAGCCACCCGATACACCCTTCCCACGAACCAGAAAACAAAAAAATCCATACCTACCCCCCCAACCACCAAGTACTTTCACTGCGGTGCCCCCTCTCGACGCTTCTGGCTCACCCACGGGATTGTACGGGTTGCACAGCATCAGCAGCGCGGTCTCTGGGTGCTTCCTCATGGCCTCTTCCATCCCGTTCCAGTCTAGGGTCCACCGCCCCCCGGCTGCGGCGACCAAGATGAACATCCAGAGGACAACACAAGGCAGCCACGGGAGCATCAACGGCAAGGGAGGGGCTTTACGAAGGAGACATGAACAACGCGAAATCTTCAAGAACGCACCACACGCGTGTGAACCTCTTGTCTTGGAAGAATAGGGGCAAGGCGGCTCCTCAAGCACTTGCGCTCCGCATCTCCCACTACTCCAAGTCGATCTGATGTTGTCCAGCTGGCAGCCGAAGTCCTCATCTTACATCTACAGGGGTAGAATATGCTGTTGCTGCGCGTCTGAACAACCCAAACAGGTATGGCAAACCCGGTCACCGTTTAATATATCTCTTCCGCACCGTGCCGGAAGCACAGGCAAAGACAACCCACCTCTGTCAGCAGGTACAAGAACGAGGCCTCGCCCGGTGTTCTTCGGCGACTTGAAAAAAGGAGGATAGCTGAGAGAGCGCACGCGTGCGCACACGAGGGAGTGTTTCGGAACAGCGCGTGCGGTTGTTAGGATACTCAGGAGGCAAGGGCAGGGCCAGAAACGTATGAACGAGGTCGCTTTGCTTCGAAAGTCACATCGTCATATGCAGGCGGAGGCGGCCCATCGAATCACAGCGTCGAGGACACCATTCCTGACAGGTGTCATCGACCCCATGCCTACAATCCCCTCGTTAGCTCAGCCGCAGCATGAGTGCACTCTCGTATTCTCTTCGACCAGGCCAAGCCGTGGACCCCATATTGTTGCCCGACGTATGCAGAGCCTGTGACCTGGGGAGTAGGTGGAAGTTGTCCCTCTCGCTCCTACTATCACCAGCGAAAACTCAAGGAACACCTTTATAAAACCCTCAAGAAGCACCTTCATAAGAGAAGACCCAAACGTTACTTCCAGCGCGACTACGACACGAAACAACGATGCGGGATTGTTGGGGTTTCGGGAAAAGGGACTTCGCAGCAGCTGCGGCAGTGACAAAATGCGTCAACGTGGTGTGCGTGCCATGGACACGAAGAACCAAGGAAACAATACCAAAGATGATAACATCTCTCCGAACTCAGGACATTCGTTTGAAACGGTTGGTGATGTATTCGTGGTATTCTTACGCATGGCTTCCTCTGCGTGTAGAGCGCTGTAGCAAACGATGATGGTGAGCGGCACTTCGGAACAGAACAACGCAGAGAGTCGCTTGGTGCTGCGTAGGGGATCTTTTTTGTTTACCCGTGCGCGACCTGACACGCAAGAAGAACTTATCATCCTAGCCACAAGAGCCGTCTGTCGACCACGCACTTGCCACGTACCACTGCGCATAAAGGGAAATCATTCCACATGAATTGTCTCAAAATCCGACTCAACATCGCCTCTCACCTAGGGGTCATAACCATGACACTCGCGGTCTCCGGGAGCATCATACACGCAGCGTGCATGCTTTGGATAGTTCCAGGGGTGAAAAACAGCCAGCTCTTGTCTCCCACATCTACCCCATGCATGTCCTGAATTTCAGTCGACCGAGGCATGCACGACAAAAATGAGTTTCTCGAACGTCCTCGCAAAAACGTGTACTTTTACGTCAAAAACAAACCCGCGGCAACAGAAAAATAATATCAGGCGCGTTTGAGGTGTCATCTTTCGATTACTCCAAAGGGTTTGGGATTGGTCGCCATGGACCCCAAGGAGAGGGGCACAGTCGCAGCCCTTCAAAATCCGACCTAAGAGAGAAGATTAAGATATCCACTTGTTTACATAGTGGCCGGGTGATTGCTTGAGAGGAGTCTACCCGAATACCCGACCCGCCTTGTAGTAGTTCATGACGGCCGTCTTGACTCCTTCCGTGGGAAAAGAGTACCCGAATATGCCGTGGTCGGCGCGCTTCTTGACGGCGTCGATGATGGCTGGCGACGTTTTCAAGTCCATGTCGGCCACCCAGAGGGGGATCACGTCCCTGCCGCCGTAGGCATCCAGTTTCAATGACCCTGAGGGCACGGGCGCGTTAGCCTGTGGAGTCGCTATGCAAAAGAGGCTTGTTGCCGCGGTTGGTCGAGTAGAGAAACGAACCGCTGTAACGGTAGGAGGCTGGGTGGTCGACAACGGTTGTCTGGCTACCACGCTACGATAAGCGGTGGCAAGCGCGGAACGCGTATACAGCCCCGCCGGGGTCCGGCCATGATCATACTCTCACCGGTGTTGGAGCGATCGATAGGAGTTTCGAAATCGAACGCATCCTGTCGTTCTCGTTCAGGCCCTCTTGCCGGGGGATTCGTTGCACTGCGGCCCATCTCTCCTGTGCTGCGCATGCGGCGTGCGGACGAAGGCGACGATGACGGGGTTGCTGGCGACCTGATGCGCACACCGCTGCTCACTCGGAAGCCCACGACGTGCCTCGTAAGCAATGCGAGCGACGTCATGGTTGATGCAGCAGGACGGATGCGCATGATACGGAGGGTGTCGCGGGCCTCTCTCTCCCGGTCGCGTCCTTGCTTGTCCCAGGGAGGTGCGATTGCCCTGCAACATTCAAAGAGCAGATGCATAGGTTCAACTTACAGTAATTGGGAGTCGGGCCGTGGTACGCACTGTCGCAGGTGACGTAACACATCACACCCCCCTGGATCGATTTTCACGGCTCCATTACTCCAGTACCAAGAGGATGTACAACTCAAACGAGATATTTTCGGAAAGCTCTCGAGGAGACGGTTCCGACGCCGCTAGTTTCGGCACCCTC
The DNA here is from genome assembly GCA_000310025.1 of Ectocarpus siliculosus. Lineage (NCBI taxonomy): Eukaryota > Phaeophyceae > Ectocarpales > Ectocarpaceae > Ectocarpus > Ectocarpus siliculosus. The sequence continues at coordinate 61,196 of FN648368.1, forward strand.
ACTCTTGGTGCCAGCGAGCTTTACAAAATCAGCCAGGGGGCGTGGTATCTTGTGTAGCCTACGGTATCAAGATGAAATCTCCGCTGTGTATACAGTAGTTGCCTCCCTTTCAAACCTAAAAGACTGCTGCGATCAAGTCACCATTATCATGTCCTCAGAATTTTTTTCACAGAAGACTTGTGGACATGCACACTTGGCACACTTGCACACCTGCGGGTGCACCGTCCGTGTCTGCACAAGAGCGACATTTCACAGCAGAAATCCGCGACATGATTCCCCAGAGCAGACCATGTCCGTGCTCATTATGTATCAGGAATGATACCGGCTTGCGTCACACACTGCTGCAACGCCTACGTTATTTCAGTCAGTTTGTCATCTCACCGTTGCTGGACCTATCCACTATCCACCAGAGAGAAGTGTGAGCTGCGCCTGCTCGTTGCAGGGTTGCAGGTTGCCGGATGGATCACACGGGATCCCCCCGCCCAGTAGACCCCTATGTATTTCCCATCTGTAGTGCCCCGTCTATGCGACAGGGGGGGGAAGGCATCTCACACAACGAACGAAGAGAGCAACAAGAGACCATCCCTCACCTAGTGCCGGGCTGGTGGATCGGACTCCGTGCAAGGTTAGACAACACCCTGAAAACCCACACGACAACGCAAGTTTAGGTTGATGTCGGTCAGCCTCAAACAACAAGGATAATAAAGTCGTGGACACCCACCTGCCTAACCTGCCTCGTCCTCCTGCTCATTTCTCTCTCTTGTGTGTCTGATCTTGTTCGACACACACACACGGATTTTTGCACCAGCAGATGGCCGACTGGGCAGCAGCGGCTGCGGCATGGGCTCAATCCGGGGAAGGAGAGAAGACACAGTTCGTGCCTCCACCGCACCCTCCGCCTCCAAAAGTTGAGCAACAACAGCCCGGAGCATGGGGTGGCGCCGACCAACAGCAATTGTGGATGCCGCCGCACCAGATGGACCATGCTGCCGCATCCGCTCACCAAGGACATCAGCAGCACGGCTTTGGAGCTGTTCCAGGAGGCTCAGATCCAATGGGAGGGGGGGGTCACCAAGGATTCGGACAAGAAGGTATGAGAGTTGTTGGGGGCGGGATGCCAGCTGTCGTCCTGGTGCTGCACCATTTTGCTCCGGTCAGCTTGCTGCAATTTTTAGGTCCACGGTGTGAAGTCTACAATATCTGCTGTCCCAGAATCTGTCGACCCTCGTTGTGACCTATGGTTCCGGATCGTGCATGGGTTTCCTTCCGTTGCCAACGAGGAAAGACGCTGGGGTGGGGTCTACTCCAACGCCATGTGTTCACGTAGGTCTCATCCATTGCTTGACGCTCTGATCAATCTAGATGCCTAGAGTGCATTTTAGGTTGCTTTGGACACGACCCGCCCCAGAAGATATCCACCGACTCCAGAATACAAACGTTAATGTTGTGTTAGCCTCCGACTTCATCCGACCGCCGTGTTGATGTTTGCATGCATCTTGCCCTCGCTCGTTCCCCGCATGCTTTCAAAAATGGAACATGGCTTTTGGTCTCCAAGGCTTCGGTCTTCAAGTTTTTAAGTGACAGCGAGGCTTGAACCCCGGCCGGACACTGCACTCAACCACCCCCTCGTCCCCGGGCACCCTTTTGGGAATTGCTTTGCCCCTCCTTCCTCCCATGTGCGGTTGTTGTCGCCTCCTAAACACATACCCAGGCGTACCGCACACGGCCCCCCCGCTGCCGCCGCCTTCGATGCAGCCCCCGTTCCCTCCCGCTGCCTCCTCGAACGTAGCTGAGCAGGGACAGTTTTTTCATGAACAAGGTGAGGTGCAGTAGTAGTGGGTGGCTTTTTTTTTTCATGATTGCAATTCGTGCGTGTGTCAGAAAGCTCTACAGGTGAGTTTGTGCCTGGGGCGGATATTTAGCTCTCGACGAGACGGTGCGATGTCGACACTACTGCTGTCACTCCTGTGTTTGTGCAGAGCAACCAAGCATGGCAAGTCGGTGCTGGGGTGCATGGTGTCTTTTGCGGCCTACGATAACATTGCCAACGATTCGATGTTATGCAATGATGATATCGTCAAGTAACGTACTGTTGAAACTACAACACGCGAGGCCAAGCCGTTGTGGCCCTGGTGTCTCCTTGCGTGTTGATATTGGTCGGCTGATTCGGTTTTTGGCAACCAACCCGCTTACGCTTTGTATCACGGTCCAGTCCGGCATTGTAGTTTTCGTGGCAAACCTTATAACATCCTGACATTCAAGTGAAAAGAGCTGCTGCGGCCGTCGTTGTTGGAACGTGCCACACCCCGCCGTGGGTGCCTGTGTATCGGTCAGATGTCAATAGTCTTGCCTAATCCCCCATCAGTCGTTGAGACGAAAGCCCAGGAATAGTACTATCTAAATTGAATGATCTATCTGCAGTGGAAATTCCGAGTGACCTACAACTTGTTGGTGGCAATGAAGTGGCCCCGAATAAAATATATGGATATATGCAGGGGGATACAATGGTTTATTTTGACTGGAACGACTCGGCGTGCCGTCCGTCGGTGTGCCGTCGAAACGGATCCGTCCGTACTTCTTACTCAAACGCAGCGCCTGTTGTTCATCCTTTTTGCTCCCATCGCCGTTCACTTCGGAAGGTTGGGCGGCGGCCGGAGGCTATCCGGCACCCCCCCTCCCCCCGCCTCCCGGCCAACCGCCTGCGCCAGGGCCAGGGCCAGGAAGCATGGGCAGTCAGATGGGATCTCAAATGAACGGTGGCCAAGTGGCGGATCAAATAGGACACTACATGGGGGGGCAAATGGGCGGGCACATGGGAGGCATGGGCGGGCCAATGGCACCAATGAGCGAGATGGGCGGAGGGCAGCAGCAGCAACAGCAGCAGCAGCAGCAACAGCAGCAGCAGCAGCAACAGCAGCAGCAGCACGCAATGGAAGCATACCAAGGGTCGCCTGTTGGGAACCCTCTCCACCCGGCAGCGATGGCAAGCCCGATGACTGGCATGGGCGGGGGGATGGGCCACGGCAACATGGGTGGTAGTGCCGGCATGAACGGCTCCATGATGGGGGGGATGCAGGGAGGGATGGGGGGCGGCAGCGGTGGCGGTGCGTTCCTTGCCGGCCCTGCGGCAGTACCGCAACGACCGGCGAAAAAGGTGCCCGACTGGTTGGTTCAGACCCTGAAAGAAAAGGAAAAGCTGGCAGAGAAGCAGAAAAAGAAGGAAGGCGCATCCCTGTCGACGGATGTGGCTACAGCTCTCTCTAGCGGGGCCGGCAACATCAGCGGGTACAACCTCGTCCACTCCCCTTCCCCGTCGCCCCCTGACTCCCCGTCCGCCCGACGAACCAAGCCGAGCTGGCAGGAAGACGACAGCGACGACGATTCCGCAGACGAAGCGTCGCCCAAGAGGGCAAACCGAGACAAGAGGGCATCAAACGGGAGCGCCGCAGACGGCAGCGCAGGAGCTGGCACCCGCAACGGCAGCGCCAAGCCGTCCGGCATTCTGAAGAAGGGCGGCACCAAGCAGCGGGGGGCAGTGGGCGGCCTGGACAGGAACGGGGACGACGCTACCGCGGAGGCGGACACGGCACCTTTGGTGATGGATGACGAGACCAGGGCGTCGTTCGACCGAGAGATTCGACGGCTGCTGACGCATCTGCTGAAGGTGGGGACGGCCAACATCATCCGCGAAGTGGCTTCCTCCGCATTGGAGGAGGCTCAGGATTCCGCTGCCGCTGCCGCCTCGCCGCAGGCCCGGCAGCAGCAGCAGCAGCAGCAGCCGAGAGTCAGACGGAAGGAGCAGCGAGAGCAAAAGAAAGCCGTTGGGGCTCTCATCGGCGGGTACGGGTCCGAGTCTCCCTCCGAGAGCGAGGGCGACGCTTCCCCTCCGCCGCCTGCCGCTGCGCCCGCGCCGGCCACCACCGTTTCTGCCGACGCCAGCGCGGCGGCGGCCCCCCCTCCTGCTGTTGAGAAGAGGGCCCATGTTAAGGTCGGCGGGAAGTGGCCGCTCCCTTCGTGGGCGGACCCGCCTCACGAGGCGCCGATTCCCGAAGGGCTGTCCATCGTCGTGGAAACGATAGGGCCCGATCTGGAACGGGTGAAAACACAGGAGCTGTCTTTCAGCACGACGGTGATGGGCAGGTTCGAGGAGCAGTGCGGGTTCGTCGTGGAGGACGCTTCTGCCTCTCGGTGCCACGCGGCGATCCTGTGAGTGTTCCCGTGTCGGGTTGGCTCTAGAGTTGGTTGAGCTTCGTCAAGGCGGTTGTTGCTGTGTCGCAGGGTAGGCGGTCGAATTCCTGTTGTAATTTCACCGAGGGCGTTTCGAGCACCAACCGGAGTAATTATTTGCCATGGGTTTCGACAGCATCTGCGGCGTTCTCTCTCCGGCATGTCCGAGAAAGGGCGTGTGGGCTGGACATTGCAGGGACCAACCCGTCGCTAGGAATTTCTCCTATCGCGCACACTAACCCGTTCATAATCTCCATAATCTGCTCGCCTGCTCGACCAGTCACACGAACGTCCCGGAAATGATTCAATTTTTTTTGTGTTATCTTTCCCCTCCGCCATCAACCTCCCCCGCCCGTTGCTCCCGCTTCTCTCCCCGCTTCTCTCTCAGCGCCTCGGGAAAAGACGTTTTCGTGGTAGACGTTTTCTCCGCGAACGGCACAGCCGTGAACGGTAAGAAAATTCAGCCGGGCGTCCTCCACGCTCTGTCTGCGGGCGGTGTGCTGACGCTGGGAACGCGCAATCAATCTTTCCGCGTGATAGTGCGGTCGACGCCGCCCCCCCGCCGCCAAGACCCACGATCGCCGATCGCCTCCGCGAACGTTGCGTCGCCTTCGCCCGCGGGTGGATCTGCCCAACCGCCCAAGGTCTCCGACACCCCACCCAAGTTCAAGCAAGACCTGGTGGCCCTGGCGGCTACGATAGCTGCGAGAATCAACACGAAGTCGACCGCTGCCACCGCCACCGTTTCGCCGGAGGCGGAAAAGGCCACAGAGAAGGAAAAGAAGGGGGCCGAGCAGGAGAAAAGGAAGGAGAAGGCGACGGACGCCACCAACCGCGCTCGGCGCAGCAGGAGAAGCAGAAGCAGCAGCCGCAGGAGAAGCAGCAGCAGCAGCAGCAGCAGCAGCAGCAGCAGCAGCAGCAGCAGCGGGAATAGCAGCAGCAGCAGAAGCAGAAGCAGAAGCCGGAGCAGGCCTCGTGAGCGCGACGGACAGCGTCGAGGCCACCGAAAGGGCAAAGATGACGGTCGTAGTGCCAGCAAGGAGAGGGACCAGAGGAGAGGGAGAGGGGGGAGAAGGAACGGTGCAAGCCGATCCCGGTCCCGTTCGCGCTCTCCGCCATCGACAAAGAGACATGAGAAGGACAGCAGGGATGGCAGCCGCAGTGGCAAGGGAGGAAGGAAGAGGAACAGGAGCGAGGCGAGTCTCGCAAGCCGCAGCCGCAGCCGTGAGAGGTACGTTGTAGGCGGGTGTATGCATGAAACATGTATTTGGTCGGTTTTCGTTGAGGCGGTCGAAATTGGTGGTAGCCTGACTGAGCGGCAATGTGAGTTGGGCGGTGCGGTGGCTCGATGTGCCACACCTCCCGATCATTTTCCATGATTTATTATTACCACCCATCATGTCAGGGCAATATCCATCAGGAAATCACGACATGTGTTGTCGTGTAGCCTTTAATCCCTCTGGAATGAAGATGCCTCCATGCACGGCTGAGTGTATGACAGCAATATGCTGTGTGCCTCACTCCCCACCTATGTCGTCGGGCGTGACCTAACCCTGCAACACCTTGCAACGCCCCTTCCTCTTGGTCGTGGTCATGGACCGCCGCCGTAGGGTTTCGAAGAGCCGAAGAAACGGAAAGAGGGAGAGCAGCAAAGAGTGGAGAGGCAGGAGAAGCCGAAGCGTCAGTCGGAGCCGCGAGCGTAAGGACAATAAGGCCGCGAAGGATCGTGCCGCCGGTGGGAATAGTCGGGAGAGGACCAGGCGGAGAGAGAAGGACCGCAGCCGCTCACGCAGCCCGAGCAACAGCCGTGGAGGGCCTAGTGGAACGATAAGAAAAACCTCTGATCGTGGGCGGCGGGACGCAAAGAGGGCGGCAAGCAGGAGCAGGAGCCGAAGCCGCACCCGCAGAGACCCTTCCAAAGAACGTTCTTCGCGGAGCAAGAAGTCGAGCGAGGGCGGCAGAGCCAAGAGTCAGGCAAACGGAAAAGGAGCTGCTGCGAAGGAGAAGGGGACGGAGGGTGGTCGTGGCGAAAGCCGTACCAGCAAGGAAGCAAGCTCGACAGCCGCGGTTGGGAGCCGTGACGAAACGGTAGGCAAAGGTGCCAAGAGTACGCCCTCCGAGCGAGCGAAGAGCACCAACGGCGAGGGTGCAAAAGACCGCACGAAGGAGTCTGGGAGTGGCAAAGACGGCACCAACAAAGGCAACAAGTCTCCAGAGGTGAGCCGAGTTCGCGGCAGCGGCAGTCCGAGGGGGAGCAGCAAGTCCGGGACGAGCAAGAAAGCCGTCAAGAAAGCATCGGACACGAGGCCTGCGGCGAAAATCGGGCGGGATAGCAAGAAAAGCACCAAGGGAAAGACAAGCGAGGATGACAAGGGAAGCCGTAGCAGAAGCAGGTCGCCTTCCGGCAAACGCACAGAGCGCCGACGTAAGGCTAGGTCGCCGTCGCGCGAAGAAAAGAAAGGCGGCAGCGGAAAGAGCTCACGGAGGAAGTCGTGATAGTCTCTAGGCTTTGGTTATATCGCTTGATTTCTGGTCGCATTATGTTGTCGTGACCCATGAAGGACGGCAGGCAACTCCTATTCCTAGGAATCTTCCGCCAGATTTTGTTTACTTGAGTAGAGCTGCGTATAGTTGTGTACACTTATTTGTGTAGAAGGAATAGGAGGGGTGTATGCGTGTTGGTTACTGGGTGGCAGCTCCATCCTAATGTTCATTTTTTTTTACGAACGAGCTTTTTTATTTTATGTTTTCGTCTCCGCGGCGCCTGCTTGCGGGTGAACCCGGAGTTGGTACAAGAGGCCACCGGCAGACCCAAGCGTGTAACATCTTGATCCCCGTCCAACTCGTGTTTTGTACACTCATGCACATCGCACGAACACTGCGTTGAAAATATTTCGACAACTCGGCAGGTAGTAGTAGTAGGCAGCAAACATGCCTCTGCCAGGCCGCTGTGTGTATGTCCCCTTCGCCCCGCGCCCTCCCCACCCCCATCCACTGCCCGCCTTTTCCCCAGGCTCGCCAAATCGTTCTCGTACCCCCTCACTGATGTGCGGTATATAGCTCAACACACTACTGCTGCCCATGGCAATATAGAGTTTTTTGCCGACCAGGTGCACAGCGAAGGGCATCCCTCGAAGTTGGATGAAACAGAGCACACCCACCCAATTCTGCGGGCCCCCCATGTCCCCCACCCCCTACGGGAGCACGCCATCCACGTCTCGCCCGCCTCGCTCGCTGCGCTGACCGCTGACAAAGTACACACCACCGTTGACTCGAGAGACAGCAGGAACGAAACAGACGCAAGTACCGAAAGAAAAACACACAGAGATATGGGCCGCTCACGACGTTCTGCTCCCGCACGCCGGCCGGCGCCACGAAGGTAAGACTAAGAAGCGGCGAAACGTCTGCCCTCCGTAGCCGATAGAAAGGGTCCCGACTGGGAAGGGGCAGACAAGACGAAAGCGACTCTGCCCGTCTTCTTGTTGCGACGACCCTGACAATGTACCTCAACTCTCGCTCGGTGATAGGAAAGGTGTCAGCGTTTAGTAAGTTGTTTCTGGCGGTATGCGGATTATTTTCTTTGTAACGATGCACACATTTCACGTTCGTGGCCAGGTGATCAATGTGCCGCCGTGCCGTTGAACCCCGCAGTCAACTCGACGCCACGATCTGTAGAGAATGGGCCATGGTCACGCCCGGGCTTCCCTTCAAAGCACATCTTTAAATTCGCGTCGATAGGGTGAATGGTTGCTGCGGAGCTGGACAAGAAACTTCCCGCCTCTATCCATACCATGTAGTTGTATGTGTTGGACGTGCGCGTTGAACCTGTGCCCTCTCATTTTTAAAGAGAGGCATGATGTGTGAGCATCGATCTAGAAGGATGACACGCGTCCAGAAGGGTGGACAACCGCGATTTGAACCGCATGGGCGGGGATGAGATTGATTACCTACAACAGAATATGACAGTCCTCGTGGACCGAATGGTCAGCTTAGACCTCATGGAATGGTACGCCTGGATGTGCAAGCTTACCATGCGGTCCATGAGGCCGTGATGCTCTGGGTAGTCAATCTCGCCCCCAACCACGCGGTCCAATTTCGCCGTCGACCACATTCTGGACGCTCGTCAATCTCACGGTGTCCAGTTCGCAGTCGAACACCTTTTGGACGGTCTGCCACAGCACATCACGGCCCTCATGGAGCGAATGGTATACTAGACTAGGGCTTGCCGTCCACCGTGCTGGTCAAACGTCTTGCGAAGGGCGAACCTCGCGGTTGGCCCGAGCTGTCAGCTGGGCTCTTCGCCGATAGGCCCGTGACTACAGTTCGTGTAGGAGTCCTCAAGTTTGTCTGGTGGTGGTCACAGAGCACCGAGTACACAACAACAGCAGTGCAATAATACAAATCTCAATGTTCTCGCGGATACGTTTTTTCGACGTGAATGTCACCCGTCGCAGCAGGCTACATCTTCTCTGGAGCTCTTGAATTCCATTTCTTGCAGCTGCTAGGCAATCGGCAAGAAACATACGATGAAGACTGATGCGCCGATTATCTCCAGTCCTGTTGGCTTGAACCCGTATTGACGTCGTTTTTGCATATCGTGCTGCGTAGCCATCCTTACAACACCTACGCGGAGGAACTAGATTGACCCACCCAATGTTCCAGACAGCTCAAGCGCAGCAGTCTCCAGTGTAAGCATTGGTAGTTCAAGTATGCCTGTCGGCGATGCAGCATCGTAACCAACGTCAGCAGCTACACGAAGCGGAGGAAGTAGACCTCCACAGTAGTAGCCCTCGTGTCTGCAAGACCAGCTTCTCTCCCATACCACAACCCTCATCTCCGGCGTGTGGTTGTGGACCGCAAATGTCGAGGCAAGTGTCGACGGAAGGGCAACACTAGAAACCCGAGCCGCAGCCCGCTACTTCTAAGTTGATGCTTCCACGGAAATCACGTGATTCCATGCACCTTGCTCTCCTTTTGTGACGTCATCGAGAGACGGTGCTAGATGTTTGTATTCGCTGCTACTGCGTGTGTTTGTTTCGCTCTCTTTTGTACAACTATAACACGTCATCCCGGCTCTCTCTTTCTCTCTTGACATGCTTCCTCCGTTCTTCCATCCATGTTACGCCTTGGTTTTTCCGTTATCCGTCCCCGATCTGCAAAAATCGGCTGTGCGTTCTGCGTGCGGTTTCCAATATGTGGGCACACTCGCCACTATGCCGTTGTAGTGCGCCGCCGGCTCGCGCCCCGCCTGCCCAGCCCCCGGCTCAGCAGCAGAGCGGAGGCGGCGGCATGCTCGCGGGAATGGCAAGCACCATGGCGCAGGGTTTCGCGTTCGGCACGGGATCGTCGATCGCACACAGGTATGCGGTGTCTGTCTCTCACTAGTCTGCTCTATGGTCAGTCAAAGCAGCATTAAGTGAATGGCAAGCACACCTACGTTGGGTATGTTTCGCCCCGAGAAAGTTTTTGGTGCCGACGGTTGGGGTCAGATTCTCGTTGTCAGTATCGGTTTCGTTGGAGGTTCCGAAGCCACCTAGCTATTACAGGCGTGCCCGTACCGCCCCGGTAGTGGCGGTCGGGGTTGAGAGACACAATCTTTGTGGTTGTTTCCATTGTGTGGGATTGGTTTTCGGATCAACGTCGCCGCGGACGACACACCACTGATAAAATGGGTGGGTGTAAGGGTTCGTACAACACAGGTATCAAGAGCGTGTCGAACAGGGTAGGCACCAAGCTGCTCGCATAGTGGCAGGCGAAATCGTAAGCTGGAGAGAGATGGATCGTCCATGTTCTGGCCGCCGGTGACCAGAAAGTTGTTGCCCAACAGCGGTAGTCGATGGCAGTTGATATACAGAACACTGTAATACCCGTGCGTTTGTAAGTATTCACCGCTTCCCGGACTGAATGATGATGCGCTCTACTGGCATACGCAGGGCCGTTGGTGCGGTAATGGGAGGTGGCGGCTCTTCGGCGCCCGTGGAGCAAGCTCAGGAGCAAGCGGTGAGTATTGTCATGTCCATGCCCCTGTAGGCACTGAGTGTGCCCCCCCCCATCCCCATGTTGTTTTCGGTCTGAACCAAGCTTTCTGTCGCCAACGCCAACCCCACGGCAACATCCGCCGGTCGAGGTTTGGTTGATGGAGGGTCAATGATCACCTCGAAGCTGTCCGGCCTATGTATCCGGTGCCCCCCCCCCCCCCCCCCCCCCCATTTGGGAAAAATTTGGGCAATGTGTTTTTCGTTTTAACCCAGCTTTTTGTTGCCCCCCCCAAACCCCCCGGGAAATTCCCCCGGTCAAGTTTTTGTT
>FN648368.1:71828-91525 GCA_000310025.1 Ectocarpus siliculosus
CCCGGGGACAAATTTCAGGACAAAGGGGGGATTTTTTTTTTTCCCACCCCCCTGTGGCCACGAGGGGGCCCCCCCCCCCCCCCCTTTTTTTTTTTTTTTTAAAAAAATTTTTTTTTGCCAAACCCAACCCCCCGGGAAAATTCCCCGGGTGGGGTTTTGTTTGGGGGGGGGCAAATTTCCCCCTGAAGGTTTCCCGCCTTTTTTTTCGGGGCCCCCCCCCCCCCCCCCGCCCCAATACGGGAGTATTGTGGCCATGCTGTTTTCGGTTTGAGCCAAGCTTTCTGTCGCCGCCGCCAACCTCACGGCAACATCCGCCGGTCGAGGTTTTGGTAGATGGAGAGTCTAGCACCTCGAAGCTGTCCGGCCTATGTATTCGGTGGTGCCCCCCCCCCCAATACGGGAGTGTTGTGGATGAACCTCTAGGACTGCTTTCCTCCTTGCACGGGGTAATGGAAATGACGCGAAAAACAACCCTCTGTACACGGCCCAGCTGCATTGTTGCTCTCAACGGGGTGAATGAGTTGGACCAACAGGGCCGATGAGTGTAACTCTCTCTGTGCTTGTGTTGATTTTCCCCGTTGTTACTGCTGTTGTCTTCACAATTGTAAACCGCTCCAATCTCTGTACACAGTACCTTCGTATGTCCGTGCTGATCTGACACTTGGGGCGGTCGATTCCCGTGGTCACAAGATAACTTACCCAAAAAAATGTTACCCTCAAATACAATGGGGCTGAAAAATAATACCAGGGCAATCAGCGCTCACGGGTCTCGGCCGTTGCCTGTTTCCCCAGATACGCCGCACAAGTTATCACCCACGCTTGAAATTGTGGCTCTATCTATACAATGGGTGGTTTTGCTCTTGCCCGGCCTGATTTATCGCCCTGCTTTTCATATCTATTGTTTCGTTTCACTGCACCTCCGTGAATCTTGTCATGGGACTACATGTGGTACCGAACACCCGCACCCCCTCATCTCCTGTATTTTCTTTGTTTTTCCGGTGTGAACACAACAATGAACAGCCGCAGGCTTACCAGCAGCCCCCGGTTGACCCATGCGACGTGGACAAGCAAAACTTCGGACAGTGCCTGCAGAACAACAACAACGACGTCACTGCGTGCCAGTTCGTCTTCGAGGCCCTGCAGACCTGCCAAATGGAGGCCAAGAAGAGCTACAACTAAATACACGGGGTATACTTTGGCGAGGGGGCGCCCCGAGACAGCCTGGTGTTTTGTTTGGATCACGAGCGAGCGATCGACCTGCATCAACCCTGCTGTTTTGATGCATTTTTGTCGTGGTGGATAAAGGATCCCCGCTGCTCAAACGGGGGGTTCCGGGGGGGGCGGCGGGGGGGGGGGGGGGACGAAAGTTGGACCTGTGGGCGGGAATGGCAAGAATGTGTTCTCCGGGTGCAGCCGCACCCTTGATCTGGCCCTTTTGTTTTTTCCCTGCAAGCGGAGGATAGAATTGGTAGGGGGCTCTTTCCTGGTTTGAATGAAAGGGTTCCAGCACGTTTTGGAGGCTGTGCGTCGGTCGCCGGCCGTTGTTGCGCGTGGAGTTCCTTTTGTGACTCTTGGGGTGTGAAACGGTTCGGGTCGCACGCACCGATGTACTATCGGTGCAGGGGTAGGCGCGATGGGCCCGAAATGTAAAATATAATTATATCAAGGCGATATCAGTGGAGTTTTCTTTCCTCTGATATTTGAGTTGTACACACACGGGTGAGGTTTCCCTTCGGTTTTTCACACCGACATCCGGACGAATGTCGCATCGCTGTTGAATTGTCGCGGGCGCTTGCTCGTGACGTCATGAGATAACTCCGGCGCCTATGCGGGGATAAGACACTGCGCGTCTCTGCGGACCACACTGCGTTGCCCTCAAGAACGAATAAATTCGGTTCAGGCGAAACGGGTGGGAGGGGGTAGTCTTGTTCGTTTCATCCCCTTTTCCCTAAGGGGCAGTAGTGAATGTGAGCTCTCATCGAATTCCATTGCCAAGAACCCACCTTCTTTGAACTCTCTGAACCCATTTCAATCAATCTCCATTGTCACAGGGTGCACTCGTGAAGACACGCCGCTAAGACAAAAAAAGAGAGACGGGTAACTTGACACCCCCTTCCATCCAGCAACACAAACAAACGAGCGACAGAAAAGCTAGGCGTAGCATGCACAGGACTTTTGTTTATGAAACCGAAATAACCTCCACCCCCGCATGGCAATAGGTCAAACACACACGGCACGAGTCCCGAAAGAGACGAGCGATGAGTCCCCCCTGTATATGAAGGCAAATCTACCACACGATTCTGCTGCCGTCAAACGCGTAGAACCCCCCGGACAAGTCCTCGGTCATGGAATCCACGATTCCCAGCACTTGAGACACGGTGTAGTCCGGTGTGAAGAGCTTCTCAGGTTTGACGTTCGCCTGGAACGGCTCCGACAGTCCAGTGTCGGTTGTCCCGGGGTGGTAACTAAAGGCCCACACCCGGCGGCGCCTGAGCTCGATGGAGATGCCCTTGGTTGCCATGTTCAACGCAGACTGATTCGAGGGATGCGCACAGCGCATAAAATAGACAAACGCGACAGAAACGTATGGCAAGGCTTCGTGGAGTGAGAAAGCGGGCGCCGGGGACAACGGGGCGTCAGAGGGTAGTTGGGTCAGCTGTTGAGCATTCCCAGGGCATCCGGTGTTCCTGGCATCGGGCGAGCAACAAACAGCTCGGTTGTATCAAGGGATGGCTTTCGGCTTCAACTTCTGAGGAGCTTTCTCTCTCGCTGACACGAGACAACCCAACCCAGCCTCTTTCCATCGTTCGTCAACGCCACCCCCCCCCCGACGTAACACTTCCGGGGGTCTGGCGCTTGCGGAAGAACGCCCTGTCTGCATGCAGTCCCACACCTTCGACATGCGGTAGCTGTGCCAGCCTCCCAACCCGTTGTCCCCAATCGATCCGACCCGAGCGCTGAAATTGACCACGACAGACGGAGGTTTCGCGCCGTCGTCCCCCTTCTTTGCCGGGCTTTCCAAGAGAGGCGTCAACGCTGCCACCAGCATCATGGGGCCTATGGTGTTAACCTCCAGGGTATGTCGCAGCCAATCCCGGTCCATCGCGCGCACGGATCGCTCCGGACCTGGAGTATTCTTGCCGTCGCCTAGCACGCCCGCAACGTTGAACAGAAGGTCTACGCGCTGCAGAGGGGATGGGGAAGGGTGGCAGTGTGGTTGGGAGGGGAAGCGCATTCCCTTCTATCGAGGGTTGCGGAGGCCTCTCGTACTAAGACTTCCCACCGTCTTTGGTCTTGTGCGGCTCCGCACGAGACGTATTCCTCAAGGGAGGCAGGCGTCTGACCTCAACCAACCTATTCAGGTCTTTTTTCAAGTGTAAAAAAGCGCTTTACGCTCAAAAGGCCAACCAACACACAGCGCCTAACCTGACGAAAAGCAGAAAAACCATTGACGAACGTAGCATTTACCCACCCCGTATGTGCTCCTAACATGCTCTGCGGCGGTCTCCAGGGAGGTCTGGTCTTCGATATCCATCTTGACCATGTCTAGCCTTTTCTCGTTTCCAGCTATCCTTCCAAGGGCGCGCAGGTCTGCCGCGGAAGAGGGGTCCCTGCATGCCGCAACCACGGTTCCTGTTCAGTAGTGTGCGACAAAAGAAAACGACAGGAGTTACCTATGCAACACAACAACGATCACGCGGGAAAGTATGTCACAGGCTTTTCTCTCCTTGTAAAGAAACGCTGCCCTGGATACCTATGCAACACAACGATCACGTGGGAAAACGCTGCCCTGGAGCTAGCGTCCCCCACGCTGAGTTTAAAGCTTCGCTTTCCTACAGTCACCGGCCGTCTTCTTTCGTGCACGCTTCGCACCAACGCTTCCATGTTGGTCTTCGTATGGTAACACGCTTTTCGCCCGCTGCGATACAGTAGTCTCGCTCACCCTTGGCCCTTTCCAGCAGCTGCCTTGTCACCTCCAGCCCTATTCCCCTGTTGGCCCCGGTCACAAACGCCACCGACCCGGGGTCGGCATTGCGTCTAGCGGCAGCCTCCGTCTTCACGAACTTTACCACTCCACCAGAAGGTTCTCCTGCCGCAGCCGTCGCCATCGCCGGATTGCTACCGGTAGACATGCCCTTTCGGGAAACGCAGCGGCTTGGATGCCCAGCAGATGATATATCTGGCCGCGTGTTGGCGTGGTATCTCGCAACAGGAGTAGCGTAACGTTGGCACCACGGTAGCAGCGGTGAGCGTCCACGGCTACAAGTACGGTGGTTGGCCCAGCCGGCAGTTGTCACGGTCCTCGGTAACCCTCTGTCAGCCGCTGAAAAGGGGAACCCTGGGTGTGTGAAAGGAAGTCCGGATTGTTAGAAGGACGGGAACGTGCAGCATCAGTACCAGGCAAGTGTCACCAGAGTCAGTGGCAGTAGCGAGCTTCTCACCGCGCTCAGCCAAAAAAATGCCCCGCCTTCAAAGTTTCGGACCATGCTCTACTGTGCTGTCTATCTGAGCATATAACGGAATATGACACACCTCGTATCAGTAGCCTAGACGGCTCCTGCTACTGGGGGCAACGTGTATTTCCTGTGTTACAATAGCAATCGATGCAATGCGGGTCCACTGTATGCCCATGTTCCCACAGAGTGTCCAACCAGCCCGCGAAAAACGCACCTTGTGCAACAACAGTAGCACGCCATGAACCAACGGACGTTCTACTAACGAAGCCTAACAGCGCGGAGAAGACCATCGCTGCCGTCACACAGACAACGCTTGACTTTCGCTGCGCGCTTCTGCCCGAACAGAGTCAGATCGTCAGATCGTCTCCTCCGATGTCCTGGACCGACCGAGTCAGATCCACCTTCTTCGGGGTCCCGCCGCGGTTGCGGTTCTTGCTGCCAAAGTGATTGCTAACGTCGGTGAGGTCGTGACCGGCTACTCTGTTCTCCTACAGTAGGTCCTTTCCCACCCTCCAGAAGACGCTGAAGGCGCGCCCCGCCTACGAACAATGTCCTGACAACACGGTACACTTGGTACGCTGTACACAAAGCGAAACAGGTTCTGGGCGCCGGATAATGCATCGGTTCGGGCTCTGTGTACTGTTCTTCTTCTTTAGTTATGCCGCATGCTGCATCTTCAGGCTTCTCGCTTTTCGCACACATCGTGGTAGCAAGCACCGGGAGCATGCGATCACGCTGGAGTAGACATGATGAAATCGTAAAGTGTCTTGTTTGTGTAGGGTGGGTGTGTTTCCAAAGTACATTTACATGTATATCGATAGATGCGTTGTTCTACTCCGTACAAGCCCTTACGAAAACATCGATCACCCTGTGTCCTCTCCTCTGGTACGAATACTCACGTAGATTCATCTGCATACCCTATGTAGATACGTCGGAGGCATGCCAAGTGGGCGGCAAAGGAATTAGTCTAGACACAACACAAAAAACAACTTTGATCTACAATATTTTCTTGCTCGACAGTCAAGAGACTAACGAGGGCGGTAAGGGTGGTTGGAAACAAACGTGTTGTTGCTGAGTTTTCCTTCACGTACTTATCGTCATGTAGTTTGAAGGTCGGTCTCCGGGGTCTGAACGAGATCACTACGAGGCACTGTTGCGGCATTCGAAAAAAGCACCGCACAGGGAGCGCTCTTTTCGGAGTGCGCCCCTCGCCTTAGAATGTGCGGTGAATACGCACAAACACAGAACACGCAAGGAACTACATACAAACGCACGAACACCCCAGACACAAACACCAACTATTGAACATTTCACTCACCACGAGAACGGTTCGAAGTTGATTGAAAGGCTAGATATTGACGTTCTAAACTCGGACACGTCAACCGCGAATCAATGGTCCCTTACAAAGATAACAGAAAAAGTGCGAGCAATGCTACAATCAGAAGGGACGAATCACAAGAATTGCCAGCACGTTGCGACCAGCTTGGCCAGATCTCTCTCTCTTTCTCTGTCTCTCCATAACGTGCGGTCTCTGAACGGCAACTGTAGACTACGTGGCTTCAGCCTTCTGCAGTTTTTGGTCTTGTTGGCGTGGGCCCGCCAGGTCTGCGAGACAAGGGAACGAGGCGAAAACGCGTTCAACGGTCACGCAGAGACAAGATTGACTTTGTGGCGTCAAGACGGAGGCGAGTCAAGACGGAGGCGAGTCGATTTGAAACCGTGGGGTGAAGGGGAATCCACAAAAGAGAGAAAACGGTGTACCCCGTGCAATTCTGTTTTCAACAGCATACACTTCAGCCTCCCACCATTCGTTCTCTTCAATCGATTCCTGACGTGGACGTACAAACGCGAACAAGAAAGGGAGCATACATTTCGTTCTGTCAAGATAAGAAAAGAACTACGAAAGCTGGGGCTTGGTAGGCCCCTCTCGTACACCGCCAGTGTGTTTCTTAGGTGTAAAGCAGAAACAGTCGCGGCATTAGATGTATACATCAGATGACGAGTACACACCTGGTGTCGGGCGGCACTGCCCCCGTCAACGGTCCGCTTGTTTGCGCTAAGTAAAGATTTCCGTCCTGTGGGGTGTTTGAGACGAAGATACGAATGCAGAGCAGCAGATCTCATTTGGCTAACGAATCGCTCACGAAATTTGAGCTACGTGCTCGAACAGACGCCTGGCCACATTGCACAGTCTTGTGTGTAGCACGGTGCAAGATATCCCGAGGTCGCTGCAAGAACGTGCTCCCATCCGGGTGCAGGTGTTATGAAAAAACCGAGTGTTGAATGCCGGTAATGTCGAGAGACCTCCACATCACATGCACATGGCCTGCAAGGACTGCTCCCATGTACCACCATAACCGATTGATTGTTGTCTGTTACTGACTTGTTTCTTCCTGATCTACAGCATCTACCGACCGAGATCGTTTCTTCTTTTAGCCCTGGTGACGTCAGTGAGCGTAGCATTGTCGCATTCCGCGAGCCGGATGCCACATTCCCTGAGCCAGATGCCGCAACATAGATTATCGATGCGTGCTTGCGGTGCTACTGATTCTGGCAGACTTGCCCAACCACGATCACAAACGAATCTTACCTTCCCGATGATATGCCGACCATCGGTAGGGTCTAGCTCAGGGAGGGTATCGCCTGGGGGTGCGCGGAGTGGCGGCCCCTTGCCCGAAGGTGACCACAACTGAAACCCGCCGCCTCTCGAAACCCCTGGGAACAAGTCCATTTTGTCTGGGTGCACAATTGGTGCCTTCAAGGGACAGTGGTGAAAGAAAGAGGGAGGGTGGATGGGGAATGGAGGGTGCGGGACGTACGAAACTTCAGGATACTCCGCGACCTCCGTGAGACTGATGCAGCGTTATCTTCTACGGTTGACTGGTACAGTATCTTTTAGTCCGTGGTATCGATGAATAGCGGGGTTGAACGCATGCCCCAGGAGCGCACAGGAGTCGAGTGCACGGTGGCCAGCTGCCGAACCTTCGTGCGGCACCGTATGACTGGTACAGGAAGTCAAAATCTGTGCTATTCCCCGCCCTCCAACGCAAATACTGATATAGAACCCATTGGGTTGATGTTTGTACCATATCCAATAGAAGACATGAAAGGCACAGCAAGCCCGACCCGGTTTTTTTCTGACGAGAAAGAGACAACGTATTGTACCAAGAAGCATGGTGCGCAAGCTCAACCTCGTGTGCACTGGAAATGTCGCGTTTCGTGCGATTTTTTGTGTGATTCGTGTCTCGCAGTTTCAGCACATGCGTCCATTGAGGTCGCACCTTGCAGGAAAGGCAAGTGCCGACAGCCATTCCGTCTGGTTTGACCGCTCTCCCGAAGCCGTCGGTGAGCTGCTTGCTCAGCGCCAGAGCTCCCTCCGGGTCAGGCTCCCATGCTTCCCAGGCTGAATTGGAGAACGAGCGTCGGTGCGAGGTGGGTACACAAGGCACAGCAGTGACAGCATTCAGAAGGTTTTCGCTCGGTTTATTGCTTCGCGACAGGGCTAAGGCGGCAAGGAAACGAACCCGCGGGTTTCCGTCGAGAGTTTGCTGTCCACCATCCAGACTACATGAGTCAACGCTCTTGCTGTCGATACCTCCAGCAAGCAATCGCTGTGCATGCTTCCCGAAAATCTCGAAGTTTGGTGACAACCGAAGCACGCACAAAGTCAACAAGAGGCCTTCAGGCACGAGGCTAATCTCTCCGGGCCGGCCCCCTGGGCTCTAGGCCGTTGAGCCAAAGCTGCGGTACTGACCACGATGGCGACAAGTCATGCCTTCGACTATGGAGGTGTCTCTACGTAAACTACACACAACAAATCCAGCAATCTACCCCAATTATCGACGAACACCAGTGCAGAAACTTCACACGCCAACGCGACTCCATCGATCTGTAGTAAATGGTACCGCGCACCGTCAATGTCGTTGTTGCTCTGCGTCCCGCCAGGCCCCCCTTTCCCCCCTCTTTGTGCGGGCGTTCCACCGTAGCCATTCGGCCCCGCCGGTCCTGTCGGAGTCGCCCCCTGCACAGCCGTCGATCCCCCACTTCCCCTTCGGATAACCGCGTTGTTTACCCTTCCGTGGGGGCACCCAGAAATCGGAAGGTTCGACACCGGCCCCGCACGAGCAGGGCAGAAAACGGGAAACAAAAATGACTCTCAAGCGAGACGCGAACCGGGATTTGTGTGACATCAGTGGTCGGTTCGTGAGGGGTGGATCAATTGTACGCGGCGTCTGATGCGGGGAATATTTCGCCGACGTGCCATGGGAGAGCGGATAGGGCAGAGAGAGAAAGGGGGGCGGGGGGGGAGGTGGGGGAGAGGAGGGGAAATATTGACACGCTTAAGACGCTAACCTCGTAACGATGGCGGCCATCCTCTTCTCCAGATCCTTCCTGTCCGCCTTCTCCTCCAACAGGTTAAACACCTCGTCTCGGGTGATAGGCCCCGTCAGCGGGTTTCCTTCGCCGCTGCCCGTTCCCACAGAAGCCGCGGAAGAACGCCGTCTCTCTGTGCTGTTTCGTCGCTCTTGGCCCTGCAGTGAGGGATTGGTGCGAGCGTAAGGACGGACTGCTTGAGGGGTGGAGAGGACGTGGATGGACAGGCAGTCAAACAACGTGCTTCGACAAGGGTTCTATGATGACCAGAAGTCATGACTTGTGTGTTGATGCACGTTGGTTAAATTTTCTATTTCACGACCGTTCGATTCTGCTTACTGTCGCTCCAACTTTCTACGGCCTAGCTGCTCTAGCTGAATGGCTCCGATCCGGGACCTGCAGTGTTTCGCAAAAGAGGTTCAGCACGTCTTCCCCTCATGTTTGCTTAGACACAGGAGTTTCCTGAAGTTCGAAGACCAAAATGAGCATAGGAACACTCGCTTTCGCCAGGATTTGAATTCTTCACCTAGCCTCTCGAAGGCTGCTCTCAAACTCGAAATAGACCACCGCGACGGGAAGATAAAGTTTCGCCTCTGGAATCGATAAAGTCCGGTTCATGTGTTGAGAGGCAACGTGGGTACATTAATGGTGATACAGCCAACCGTCAATAACACTCAACCAACGAGCCGGAACACGCAGACACCGGATCAGCCGACCCCCCACAGTGCGGAGCAAGATTATGTTGTCATGCCCACCAGTCGGCGGGAACAAATTGTTTTCGGACGGTGCGATGAGCGATCGAACAAACATCTGAAATTCTTTGACTATATCATCGCTGTTCTCGGGATTGAGAAGACGTGAAGAATAAACGAGGTCGTCATCAAGGCCAGCCCATGAACAGTCCAGGGCCCTTTGGGCATTATTTCGGAGTTTCTCATGAAGTAGAACTCTTGCTGTCTGCGCGAGGCACTCACGTTCAAGGATACCATGAACTGTTTCAGTTCCAAGAGCTCTCTCCGGTCCGCCTTGTTGGCACTCAGCTGCTCGATGACGTTCTGGAGATTGTTGGCTCGTTTCTGTCGTGCGCCGCAAGCAAAGAAGAAGGAGAGAAAGGTATAAAAAAACAATTTTCGAACGTCTGCAAAGCAACCCTCGGGATCGGGCCAGAGAAACTATGGATATCCCCTTCATAAAGGGTACAATCCGCTCACCGTCTGTCGAGGACCATACCCGCATTCACCAAACGGCTTGACTTGTACCCGGAGTCATGCCGAGCATGGGGTATGTACTAGAGGTTCTCTCGGTATCTACCACTGGTTTAACCTCAGGCAGGGGTCCTCAAGGGAGTGCACCCGATATGCGCGGCATCGTCGGCGTTGGAGGACGGGGCAGGGAAATCTCGACGAGCACAAGAGTTATGAAACGGTCACGATGAGTACATGATCGGCTCCCTTGTGGTAAATCTCGACTCAATGTTGATGCGTGTGTAAAACGTGCTGGTTGGGCTGCCAGCCTTGCTGATCCTGTCCCCCCTCGGTCAACGAATGCGCCGCGCCGTGGCACACATCGTGCTGGAGCCTTGGTTAGCCACAAACAACACATGAAGTTGTACTCCAACACCCTGGGGCTACGCCGATTACCTTGAACTCTTGCTCGTCCTGCTCCGTCGAGGACAAGGCCTTGTGCAAGTGGTTGATGATCTCTTCGTACCGTGCTTCCACGTGTTCGTCCACGTACGCTGAGTGAACCATGCGGCGCAAGAGGGACATGGCATGTGGGAAACGCGACACGCGGAATGGCCGGCGTTTTGGATACTTGTTCAACCTGTCGTCAGCTCCGTTTCACATGCCATGATCGTCTGGTGGCTACGAAAGACGCAATGGACAGCTCTTTAGTGTAGATTACATTTATTGAGACGTACTGGAGTGCCCTCTTTCTATCAAATGCACACTATGCTTGCTCCGAAAGTGGCTTTTGCTTACTCTGAAAGTCGTTGTTCGCCCTCCCCCCGTACGATGTTAATAGTAACCAAGGCAATCCCTTAAACTGCGTTCTGCAATGTTGGTAGACCCTAGTCTGTTTGCTTGAAAGCTCTTGAGCAGTTCCGTGACAACGCGACAGCAAGTCCATATTTTGGTAACGAGCGGAAAACAGCGGCAGCAGTAGCAACATCAACTCGATACTCTTCAAAATGACACCCTTTTCTCCTTGTGCCTCACATTTGTCTATCTTTGCCAACAGCTCTTGCTGGATGACGTCGAGCTGCTCGGCAATAGACGTCTGCCCTCTTCGTATCTCCCCTAGGTCGATGTCGTCGTTCTTTGCCAATTTCACCTGCACAAACCCAGGGGAGATATTGTCGACCGTCGTTCACGCCGAAGCACTAGGCGTCGACACCACTTCGTCGCCACCATGCAAATCGTTTGAAAGCGCAGAAACGCTCGAAACTATTTGGGTTGGGGTTAGCAGTAGCGACCGCCTACGTCGATTAAAGCATTTTTTTAACAGTATCGGAGACCTACAGCGGCACCTTCACACGTAACATGCCGCTGTGCAACAGATGAGCTTAACAATTGTCGTCGCATGTTTATCTGTATCTGTATCGCGTTTTTTTTTCGACCTTGGCAAATCTAAGCGTTGAGGGTTTACCTGCATTTCCTCGATGTTCTCTCTATTGACACGTATTCCTTCTGCCAGCTGACCTTCCGCCTTCGCCAGGACCTCGCTCTGTTGTCGGAGGGCCTGTGGATTTGCACGTGCAACAAGGCAAGGAGTCGAGGTCGACCTGAGTCGAGGTGAAGGCTTGACATGATCTGCACGAGAGTGAAAATAGCGTACAAGGTGCTGCCTACGCCTGAAGCACGAAGCTCTCTGTTTTGTAAGTGGTGATACATGGCGGATACCTTGAGGGCCGCAAGACATGCGCGGGTAGCAGTCTTTCGTTTTCCACGCCAACATACTCCCGGAAGCAAGGCTACGTCAATGCAACCAATGCGGTAACCTTCGAGTGATCCATGACTAGAGCCGAGATAAGAAGATGCCGGGATCAAGGCCGACCAGGCAGAATGGCCTTGTCTTCGACCGCATGGCTGCACGCACTACCTTAGATTGCTCGTGGATCTTGACGTTGTACTCCGTCAGCGTGATCTGCAAGTTCTGGACCACCGTATTCAGGGGCATCGGCTCGCCCATATGGTCGGTGGTCACGTACACGTCATCCCCTGAGAGATTCGCAAAAGAGAGGACACAGCACGCACGTCAATTGCAGATAAAGCAAAGCACCTGTATAGGGAGTGAAACTACGACGCGAAACCAGGCAACCTGCAGAAAGAGTGTATCAAGGCAGGCCCTAGTCACCGAGCTCGTATTTAGTGTCGGAATGCTTTCTGTACAGACAATTGGCAGCTTGACCGCATTCACAGGCTGCAAGCGGAGAATTTTTCCCCGTTCACCTGATATCTTGGTTAGCGCTTCCTCCAAGATTGAAACCCTCCCGGCCAATCGATCGATCTCTCCAAATCGTGCCTCGTGTGCCTTGAGCGTGGCCGTATGCGTCTCGAGCCTGCAGGAAATGATTTTCGATTAGCTGTCATCATCACCGTGTTGTGCTGCATGCCACGAGTGAAAACGTGATGTAAGGGACTTTGTTCTATTTTAACGGTCTCCTAGGGGGACCGAGGGCCAGCCCTCAAGGCAGGTTTGCAAGTCGCACTGCAGTGTGTATCACCGCGGAAACTGCTGTATGCTCCCCCGGTATGTTTGTTTCACCAATGATGTTGCCGATATCGACGGGCAAATAAGACTAGTGGCTGAGTCCCCTCTCACCATGGGGCATTTGGGGACGGGCTGGACGGGATATCAATGGAAATGCAGGAAGATGCTTGTTGCAATGCGTCCATGATAAACCCTCTACACCTTTGCAGCGGACGAGCGGTGCACGGGCCGCGTCCTCTCTTACCTGTGTTGCACGGAGACAATTTTCTCCTCGAGCTTCTTGGCGATATCGATAAGCTTCAAGGCCTCCTCGATTTTGCCCCGCATGTGCTGCATCTCTCCCTGCATTGCCGTGATTGTCCCTTCTGCTTTCTGAAGCTGAGTCTCCTGGGTGTTGATCTGATCAATCGCAACAACCAAACCGAGGACGAACCGTTGCTGTGACGTGTCCAGTGCGATTCACGTGTGAATTAACAGTGTGAATGTAATAGCTGGAATTGCCTCAAACCGCTGTAAGGGTTGCATCACGAGAAATTACGGTCTTTGACTATCTACGTGATGAGGTGAAACACATGTTGCGATTCTACGATCTAAGCACGACCAGGCACGGTGGATTTCTCGGACGACAGCGCATTGAATTGTCCTCGCTTCCCTTTCATGAGAGTCGCCGGTATCGGTCACCATGGTCTCCGAGTCCAACACCTAAATGTCCCTGATACAGCTGTTAGAACAAGCTGCCTCTGCGATTCGCACTGCTGTACTACTTTGGACTAGAGGCAAGACTCGAACCTACCTGTGGGGGCCGACCGCCACGCAGCCACATCTCGCACACTCGGCAAAGCGCAAAACACTGATTACGGCCGGCTACAGGGATTCATTCCGTGTTTCATTGAAAGTGACCAAGTCTCCTGACCTTGCCCACGAGCTTCTGGACTAAATCCTGGGTCCGCCGACTCCTGTCATCCAGGAGCATGAAGTTGGCGTTGGCTTCTCTCCGAAGCTGCCCAATGATGCGGTTCTGCTCTTTCAGGGCGAATACCATCACCTGATGGTGTCAAGTCGTTGCGAAACAACGACAGCAACTTCAAACATAAGGGTCTCCGCGACGGAATAGGCTTCGACTTTGTGAATGCTGCCGGTATTGGCAACCTGTGTCATCGATTGCTCTCGACCCGGCGTGTTTCCTTGTTCAGCCTGGCTGCCGTGACAAAGTGCCACGCCACCAAAGTGCGTGAGGCATGGTCTCTTTTTGAATGTTGCAAAGGCATATTGTGTTCCAGCAAGTATTTCGCTCTCATAAAAAAGAAATTCCATGGTTCTACACATGCGTTTGCCTGGGTGCATGCACGGCTTCATGTGCATTTGTCCGGCTCGCCTTTTTCGACACTCGAGGCTTTTCCAGCATCTGTTTTCCCTCGAGCTCGTCGGCGATATGGTCAAGCATACCGTCCATATCATCCGTCTCCGGGCGCTCCTCTGGGTACCCAGGCGGCTGCGTTATCAGCGTGGGCCCGTCCATAGCTTCTAACGCCGAGCAGAGATCGAAACTTACTCAATACCTATCGCAGGAGGCGAGCTCCGGTCGCTTTCGTGTTTCGTCTGCTGTCGGCGTGTAGTGGGTGCACAGCAGTTCCCACTTCCACTGCAACACCTACCACCATACAAAATAGCGACTACTACTGTACCAAGCAACAGATGTCGCCGTAACTTCCCCTTAAGTACGCTACATAGCGATGGAAAGCCCGCGCGCGCGAGAGAGAAAGATAAAAGGGTCGAGTACACGGCGATACGGCGGTACAACCTGACAGCTTCGGAACGGTACAGATTGTGCCGCATTGCTGGCCGTGTGGGGCTCCGCATAGGGAAGGATCACAAGCATAGGACTACACCCCACAGTTTCGACTTGTGAGGGCCCCATCTGAGAACGACTGATGTTTGAGAAAATCAGAGAGACAAGCTCTTCTGTATCGCCGTTCTACTACCACACTGCCGCGTGACAGAGATAAACATCCTTGTGGCCAATTCTTTCTGGAGTCAGCGTTTCTGCTGCTGTGCAAAGGCATCACTTTCCTACGGGTGAGCTGAGGGGTGTTATGGTTTGCGTCTCTCTCTAGCTCTCTCGTAATCGCAGAACACGCGGGTGAACCGAATTGGGCGGTGGCCGGCTGCTGTGTGTGCATAGCCGGCCTCTTGTGTACTCATGTACTGGCCACCCCAAGCTGTCACAGACCAATTCGCAATGGTGCACCCCTCCTGTGGCTGGTGCTCTTTCGTTTCGCGGTGTAGCGGGCTAGATGCCAAACACAACAAGAACTTTTTACCCGATTTATTACCGTCGCGCTGCTAAGGGAAGGACCCGCAAAAACACACCTGACGAGAGGAAGCACACAACACCCGCCGTACCCGCAGCAGGACACACCATGCCATAGCGGGTGCACCCTTGTTGCAACGTCGACCTAGCTTCCCTTGTAGGGATTGGAACGTACTTGCGTATCTTTGCTCGCGTGCGGCGCTCGTGCTTGCATTGCTGTTGTCACGACCAAAGCTTTTCTGCCCGGCATCATCATCGATCCAAAAAATCCACATGTACGCGCTCTAAACAGCTTGCAAACGTCCGCCCCCTCGTCATCATCACAGGCGTATCATGCTCCCGTTTCTGTGTACGTCCACGCACAGAACCTTAGCCAGACGTGCAGTCGTGGAGTTCAGCATCACCCCTTTCGGTCATGGCACACAGCAGTGTGCATAGAGGTAGTCCCGCATACGACCAGACTAAGCATCGCATTGACAATCCATATGTACAACAAACAGTAGTCTAGACGTGACTCTATCCATCTCTTACATAATCGACCGCGCTAAACGGGCCGACCAATGAGAAGTGTGCACGCAGTAGTGAGCTTACTTTGTTCGTATGCGTACCGTAAGATGCGGAAAGATGGCACCCCCCCCTAGGCCTACAAAGCCCGGTTGCTCCACAACCAAGCTTGCATCAATACCAAAAGTGGTGGTATTGGAAACATCTAGTCGAGGGCTTTCCGTAGACAGACGTATCGGGCTATCTTCCGCACCCACTTTGTTACGGAGCAACCGAGGTTTGAAGGTCGGTCTCCGGGGGGTGCCATCTCTTCGCCCTTTCTACGGTACTTGCTGGTGATGGTTCATGTATGGCAAGAGCGGTGCTGTTTTCCTCTTCTTTCGGGCTGATGCCCCCATGTACTGACAGCTGGCGGCTTTTTGTGCGTGATGTCCACTGATTTGACTGCCGCAGCTGCAGTATTAGTAGCACCGTCAAACGACGGCGTCGTGTCTGGTGTTAGCCAATAGCAATGGACGCGGCGTAATTTTTCGTGTTAGCCAAATAGTCTTGGACAAACAATTGGTAAGGGGTCAACACATCCGACACGAAAACACATCCTTGCTGAAATCGCACCGTCCTCAACGCTACAAGTAAAAGGTGCACCTGTTGCCACTCGAAGGCGTAGTCAGATTCAGCTTGGGGCGCCGCTGCGCTTGTCTTGCGTGTACACACCTGTAATGGCCGCGATTGGCGCACCGAAACTCGACCCGCGGGTCCATTTGGTCTCGATACGACTTGCCCTGGTGGAAGCAGTAGCTATTTAATGGCTCGTCTTCTCGCATTGAGTGCTGTGCTATGTTGCTTTGCTTGCTGCAATCGAACCTTCGGGCGCCATTTGAGTCGGCTTTATCCGGGTACCCATTTGTAAAGTACCCAACCCCCTCCCGCGCCACCCTCAACGGTCGCAACACCCCCCCCCACCTTCTGCGTCTTGCTGCCCCTGCTTTCTTGCACTGCTGCCAGGGACAGAGAGTGCGGTACTGCGAGTAGATGTCGTACAACAACTTCGCTCCCCCGGCGGGGGGAATGCGCGGCGCCCCACCCCCGGGAGGTCCTAGCTACGGACAACCGCCGCCGCCGCCTGGCGGCCCGCCCTCGGGCACTACCTCGCTCGGTGGCCAGGTTCGTGACGTGCCGGTTTCTGTTGGGGGTGGTTTGGGTGGTTTCTTTGGGTTCGTTTTGTGAGCAGCTGCGTCTGGGCTACTATGTGATGCTTGTTTTTCTGTTTCGGGTGCCTCTCTCCAGCAATCCGTCTCTCACTCTGCGTCTCTCTTTCTCTCTCTTTGTTTGTGCTGTCTCCCTCCCTCGTCTCTCTCCCGTGCCCGAGTATGCCTACGTCCAAAGCACGTATTAAAAGGCATGTCCACTGCACGCCATCTCTTCCCACACCTACAGATTTCCATTCAAAAATGCGGTAGTCCCTACCCCAAATCATCCTCTCAGACGCATCCCCAACCCTCAACCACCATATCTCATCTCAACCCCCCGCGATCCGCCCCTGCCACCCGTCGATGACAGCAGCAGCAGCAGCAGCAACAACAGCAGCAACCGATGTACGGGGGAGGAGGAAGCTACGCCCCCCCCACCTCCGGCCCAGGGGGTCGAACACCAGGAGCGGCTGGGCCCCCGGCCCAGCAATACGGGGGCTACGGCGGGGGCGGCGGCGGGGCTCCGCCGGGTGGGCCGCCCCCCCCCCAACAACCACCGGCGGCCGCGGCGGCGGCGACGGCTGGGTTCGTAGGACAGCCGCCGTTTGGCGGAGGAGGAGGCCAGGCTTCCAACGGGGATGCGGATGGGGGCAACGCCTCCGCCGCCCATGTCGGGCCCCCCCATGGGAGGTCCCCCTCCGCAACAGCAGAAGCTGGCGCAGCAGGAGTCTCTTGGTGGCGGCGCCGGCGCCTCCGTCGAGCGGACGCGGAGCTCAGTTTTTTTTCGGTGGGCGGAGGGGTTGCCGCCCAGCCAACGCCGATGCAAGGTAGCGAAGACCGTCGGGGGGGGGGGGGGGGGGGCGAACGAAACACGTACTGTTGCCTTATTTGTCGAGGAGGAGGAGGGGGGTTGTCGTGCGTGTAGGACATCAGAGGCGTTGTTTGCTTCGCTTCTCTTGACTCAAGTGCGGTGGCGCTCCCAGCGACGCGGAACGACAGACAACCAAACACCACTTTGTATGCCACTCTGCGTGAACTCGCTTGAGTGTCTTGGAAGGCTTTGCCGATGGTGTACATTCCCCACGGCTGAATCTGACCGTGTCCAGTCTGTGATCCTTGTCGTTGATGCCGGTTCACTCTCCATCTTGCTCGAGTCTAGGCGCATTCCAGGTCCCTAGTTGGTGTGGTTTTCTGTGGTTGGGATTAATCAGCCTGGAAGAACGTACCGCTGCTGCGGTGCAGAACAGTGTATCGTCAATCGTCAAGCGCAGACATTGGTCGCCATCAGGAGAGAAGAAAGGGCCCCCCGGGCTATGTCCCCAAGACCCAACACCAAACCCCGCAGCAGATATCCCTCACCGAACCCAACCCACCCGCCCACCTTACACGCCTCTCTCTAACTCTGTTTGTGCATGGATCGTTTGTGACAAAATTCGATTGGATCGATCGGCAGGGAGGCCCTCCCACCGGCCCCCCAATGGGCGCTGCACCGCCAGGCATGCCACCTCCGCCAACGAGCCAGGGCTTGGCCAATCAGATGGGACAGATGTTTCTGGGCCCGCCACCGAACGGCATGGGAGGTGAGCGTTCGGTCATTTCCTGGTCGTGTTTTTTGTTGTGACTTTGGTGTAACCGGCTTGGGGATGGCTCTTGTCGCACGGTAGTAGTAGCGCCGAAGGGTCCGAAGGGGGGCCTGCAGTAGTTTTTTTTTCTTGGGGGGGGGGGCTGCGTGCAGGGCCGCGGAGATAAAGGATTTTTGATTGTTTGATTGTACCGAGGGAGAGGTTGTTTGCGTGTGGCGTCTATGGAGCGGTGTGTTGTGCGCGCTTCGTTGGGGCGACAGTGCGGGTTATTGTTCGCCGGCCCGGTGCGTGGAGTGTGTGGTGATGGTGGATGTATGCATACGTTCGTCGTGGCTGTCGGTGGATTCGATGAAGTTTGCCGTGTCCGCAACGTTCTCTTCTGCGGGTGTTGCTGAGCAGCTGCAATGGAAACATCGCCACGCCTACGTTACGCCCACTGATGTCGTCGTATTCTTGATTCGCGCGCATCGCAGCATTCTTCGGACAATGAATCCTATCAGTACAATGCCCGTAACTACATACTGCTGTACGTCGCCCGTACCATCGCTTACCCTCCCCCCCCATGTCCATTCCCTCCGTCGGGACTCCACTCTCTGTCTTGTTTCCCACGACGGCAGCTCCACCACAGGGGGGTAGCATGATGGGGGCGCCGCCGAATGCCGCAAGTATGGGTGGCGGCCAAGGGGGGTATCAAGGCGGGATGGGGTACCGTCCGGGACAAGGAGGTAGGGTTTGGGGGGGGGGTAGAGTGCGGGGTGTCCTATTGGTCGCTTTTGGAGTTTTTTCGATTCAAGTATGCCTACGAACGTTTGGGCGATGACGTTTCATTTTGGCGGTTGTATATATGAGATCATAACCGAACTGGCACAGAGAAATGTAACCGTTGCGTCGGGTGCGCTTTTGTGACGGAGGGCGAGCGCACGGGCCAGAACCAAAGAGATAGTTTGCCACAGCATGGCGTAGGTGATTCTGACAAGGATATTGCTTGGAGCTATACCGTGATCCTCAACGTATAGTTGCGGCGGTGATGCTCTGCGGTGCTGCTGTCGTTGTGGTGTGCGTATGGGAGCCTGGAGCCTGCCGCCGATGTTGTAGATTGTTGGCCAGGGGGTACTTTATTCCGCTCGGGGCTTTGCAGAGCAGGTCGACGCCGTCACGAACTCTCAACATGCGTGCAGCTTATTTCACAACTAAACAGTGGTACTCTTTATCCCGGACGCGAGTGTCGGGTACGTGCACCAAGACCGCGGGTTGCGTTGTTGTGTGTGTGTATTCTCGTCTTGTGGACTCATTCCTTCCCGTGTTATTTCCTTCTTTTTCTTCGTTCCGCCCCCATGAGCTACCCAGCAGCAATGCTCCCTCCCTCACGCCCACTAGCGGTCATGCTCTCGCCAACTTCCCACGGCATCTCGTTTCACTTCCCACCAAAAGTCCACGCCACCCCGAACACAGACAGGCACCCACTTTTTGTCATCTCGCTGTGCCCCCCCCCCCCCCCCCCCGGAAAAGGCCTAAGGTGAATAACCCCAAAAAAACCCCCACGAAACAACAACAGCGCCCCCCC
>FN648368.1:91625-120420 GCA_000310025.1 Ectocarpus siliculosus
ACCCCAGACCCCCCCCCCATTTTTTAAAATTTTTGCCCGGGGGTTTTTTTTTTCCCTGGGGGGTTTTAAAAACAAGGTGGAGCCCCCCAGAAATTTAAAAAAGGGGGGGGGTTTTTTTCAAAAAAAAAAAGGGTTTTTTTTTTCCCCGAGGGGGAGTTTGGGGAAGGGCCCCAAAAACCGGGGGGGGGGTTTTTGGGGGGGGTTTTTTTTTTTTGGGGAACCCTTCCCTCCCCGTTTTTTTTCTTTTTTTTTTTTTTTCCCCCCCCCAAAGAAAACCCAAAAAAAATTTTCCCTCCCCAACCCCCAAAGGGGGTAATTTTTTCCCAAATTTCCCCGGAATTTTTTTTTCCTTTCCCCCAAAAAGTCCCCCCCCCCCAAAAAAAAAAAGGGCCCCCTTTTTTTTTTTTTTCGGGGGCCCCCCCCCCCCCCCCCTCGGTACATGCCTTATGTTGATTATCTGGAAACGATCCACCACGACGCATCAGCAGCGCCCCCTCACGGAGGCGGCTACGGAGGCCAGCCGGCGGGCCCCGGCGCCCAGGCACCGGGCGGGGGGGGGGGTGGAGGCATGGGGGCGGCGACCGGCGCGCCTACCGGCAACCAGGCGCTGCTGCCGAGCATCAACGACACCGACATGAGCATCCAGGCCGACCCCCGGGTGATGCGGATGACCGTCGGGGCGATCCCCAATTCTTCTTCGGCGCACTCTCAGGTATGGGGAGGCGATGGGTGCTGTCTTTCGGAGAGGGGGAGGGGGAGGCTAGTCATGTTTTGCATGCCTTAGGCGTAAGACCCTTGGCCAGAGGGGGGGGTTGGTACTCGAAGTTGATTTGTCGCAGATGTTCTATGCCATTGACGCCGCGTCAAGAAGGGGCGCCGTTCCAGTGTTTATCGAGACGTCCATCGTTCGTGCGGTCCTGCCCTGCGTTATGTCCGGATTTACTGGCGATCGAACGGGGTGCTGTTACGTCCTGCCCACGTGATGTGGCTCTCCTGCCGCGAAACAACGAAACCAATGCGTTGTCTCGCTCATGCCTTTTCGCCTCTGTAATTCTGGTGGTCTCTCTCTCCCTCTCTCTCTCTCTCTCTCTCTCTCTCTTTCTCTCTCCCTCTCTCTCTCTCTCTCGTTGATGCGTGTCCGTGTACACACGTGCTCCGTCCCGCAGAGCAAGATTCCGTTGGGTCTAGTTGTCCAGTCGATGGCGCTCGATATCGACGAGAAGGACGGGGGTCTCGACGTCGTCAACTTCGGAGCGCAGGTGCGGCGAGATTTCCCGGCATCTTTGTGACCTTGTCGATCGTAGAGCCTTGCGGGGGTGGGGGGGGACGGCAGAGAGTGCCTTCGGGTATATGTGGGTGGTGGGTGGGCACGATGGCGATATCTGTGGAGCCGCAGATTCTTCTCTCGTACTTCATGTCGTTCGTGCGTTTTTGTCGCAACCTTTTGTCAGTTTTTCTTCTTTCGATGTCTACAGCGTTCGCGAAATTAGCAAGGTTATGAGGAAATAGAACAGGGAGGGGGGACGCAGACCGTATTCCCTGACCCTGACCCTAACCCAACTTCCCCGACTGTAATCTTTAAAACCAACATATGCTTACTTGGTAGAAAAACGAAAAACCGTACCAAGGCTACTGCCTCCAGCCCTGGTCTGCACACACCTCTGCCAGGGTTTTCGCTTGATTTCTTCACCTTCCTCCCATGGTACCATCATCGTCCTTCACCCAACTCCTGCTTGAACTCGTCCGCTTCAACCATAGGGCATCATGCGGTGCAAGCGGTGCCGCACGTACATCAACCCGTACGTGGGCTGGCTGAGCAACGGCCGCCAGTGGAGGTGTAACGTCTGCGGGATGGTCAACGACACCCCGCCTTCGTACCAATGTCACCTGGATCAGGATGGGCGCAGGTCGGACAGGGCGGAGCGCCCAGAGCTCGGCAAGGCCAGCGTGGAAATGGTAAGAATGCGTAGCGTAGATGCTGATACGCAACACCGAGAGATGCATCCGTTATGCTGTAGTACAGCCTTTGCACCGTCTGACGGTTGTCGGTGGCTGATAAGTTGGTGTATCCATCTGGACAGACAGGCGTTTGGCATGGCGAACACTCCGCGCACTTCGGGTGTCCACAGTCCCGAGTGCTTGCCACCCTTAACCCTCCCTGCCATGGCCGGCAGGCCTCCCAGCAGCAGTCAGTTCGTCTCCCGTGCTCTTCTTGCTCTGTGGGCCTTGGAGTGTTTCTACCATGCTGAACAACTCCCAAAGGCGTTTTGTATGTTCTAGCTCTACATATATACCTCTCCATTCACACTCGTGTTTCTGCTATATTCTATATAGGCCAATCCCTTTTGGAAGCATCACAGAGGTCTCGCTCAACATTTCCTGTGTTTGCACGGAGTTTTCCATCGCCGGAGACCCTTCACCGCTTGTTGCCGCGTTCCCACCGCTGCTTGTGCCCGATCCCCCCCCCTCGCTACCGGCCTAACGTATCCAAGGTGGCGCCTTCGGAGTACATGGTGCGGCCGCCGCAGCCCCCGGTGTACATGTTCGTGATTGACGTGTCCCAGCCAGCAGTGGCGAGCGGCATGGTGCACGTTGCCGCGGAGACGATCAAGGCGTGTCTGGACAACCTTCCGGGGGAGGAACGCACCATGGTAGGTCGGTGTGGAAACCCATGGTCAGCCCATGTGGAAACCCCTAGCAAGTCGGCGTGGAAACCCATGGTATGTCGGTGTGGAATGTCGGTGTGGAAACCCATGGTCAGTCCATGTGGAAACCCCGCGGCAAAGCTTTGCTAGGTGTGGCCGAAAGCTCTTCGCGAAAAATAAACTTAAGCTCAATTTATTGCACAGGGCTGGCTAGGCCCGGTACTGAAGATATCCAAAATCTGAAGTAAGAAATCGAGCTCTGATTGGCCGAAGATCAGAGAAATGCAAAACAAGAAAAAACCCGGGTGGACTGTCTCATGCTCGGACAATCAATGCATCATAACTCGTTTGATGAAATGCCTTTCCCGCCCACAGAGCATTTTGTTTTCTTCTTTTTGATACGAGTATTTCCTTCTACATACCCACAACAGTCCTACGATGATTTTCAGCATGCCAGAAAAGTCCATGTCCTTTTTGTTTGAGATTTCTTCTTTGCTCGTACGCGTATCGTGCGTTCTAGTTCTGCGTGCCCCCTCTAAATGCCGCATCCCCCGTGAAAATCACTCTCTTCTTCATGTTCATCACCATCTTCTTTCCCTGCCCTACACACATGTGCGCAAATATATTCCAGGTGGGCTTCTGCACGTTCGACAGCAGCGTACACTTCTACAACCTCAAGTCCAACCTGTCTCAGCCCCAGATGCTGGTGGTGCCCGACCTCGACGAGCCCTTCCTGCCGGTGCCTGACGACCTCTTGGTCAACCTTAGCGAGAGCCGCAGCGTGGTGGACACTCTTCTCGACAACCTCGCGCAGGTGAGCAGCCGGCCGAACGACGGAAGAACACATTATTGCGAAGAATACCCCCCGAAATTGTTTTTAGATTTTCAGCCCCCCCCCCAAAAAAAAAAATGTAACGTTGTACCGTTTCGCCGCAACGGAACCACACGCGATCTTTGCCTGTAGCTTCCGGGGGGGGGGGGTCCGAAATGATGTGGTGTCCTTTGCCGCCATGATCTACGATGATGGTTGCAACCGTTTGTTGTTTCGTGGGCATGGAACAATTGTGTTTCTTGCTGACGAGCTCCTAGTCTCAATTTCGCAAATCGTCATGTTGTGTTGTTGCAGTCATTGTGCGTTTTTGTATTTTCCCTGCCCAGTGAAGAAGCGTTCGTCTCAAACGACGGAAGAGGTGGTTGCGCCGGTACATGCCCTTGTGCTTGCTCGGAAACTGCAGTCGGTAGACGCATACCTTTGGCGGTACGAAAAGTATCAAACCTATCGAACAACTCACGGATGAAATACGGCATCTTTGTATTGTTTCCGTCTTGTTTGTTTTTTTAGCGCGGAGCGCTCTCCGACTTGCGATACCCGGCATCGGGCTACTCTTCCCCGACATTTTCTCCTTGTCTCTTCCCTCTCGACGCTTTCTTTTTGTGTGTGTCTTGTCATTTTCAGATGCACTCCCAGACTAGAGATGTGCAGTGCTGCCTTGGGCCAGCACTGACTGCCGCGGGCAAGGTCATGGGCCACGTGGGCGGGAAGATGGCCGTGATGTGCGCAAGCCTTCCTTCCACGGGCGAGGCAGCGCTGAAGCACAGGGAGAACCCGAGAGCGTTGGGGACCGATCGCGAGCACCTGTTGCTCAAGGCGGAAAATCCGTGGTACCAGGTGAATAACAGCTGCTCTTCTTCGTGTGTGTGTGTCTTTATTGTTAGCATCGACCGCGCTAACCGGCTGACCAATGAAAAGACGTCAGTCTTAGTGCGGTTGACAACATAAAAACGCTTTTAAGTGCCATTAACTAGGTGTGTGTGTTTTTTTTTTTCGCAGTGGATTGTTGGAGTTTGGCCGTAGTGCCCGGGACATTTTCTGGCGATCACTCTCGTCGCGGCTTCCCGGTGACAACTTGAACATCCCCGGGCCTAAGGGATACCACGTTTCATGGCCCGGGTTGTGTAATCCACTATCTCAAGCCCACCGCACACTCGAAGTATAATAGTACGAATCCTGCTGCCCCGCCCTGTGTTGTCGTCGTTGTTGCAGAATAAAGCGGTGGAGTTTAGCAAGCTTCAGATC
The DNA here is from genome assembly GCA_000310025.1 of Ectocarpus siliculosus. Lineage (NCBI taxonomy): Eukaryota > Phaeophyceae > Ectocarpales > Ectocarpaceae > Ectocarpus > Ectocarpus siliculosus. Next base: position 96,348 of record FN648368.1, read on the forward strand.
TGCGTGGACCTGTTCCTGTTCAGCTCGGGCTACTCGGACGTGGCCACCCTGGTCAACCTGCCCAAGTTCACCGCTGGCCAGCTCTTCTACTATCCGGTGAGATGAGAGATGAGAGTGAGAACTCATGGTCAGAGGCCGAAGACGCGTCGCGTTGTTGTAGTCGAAATGCGTTTCGCTTGCCCCTAATTTGCTTAGAAAATGGTCCCTCCGAAGTATCACGCACAAGAAGCGACACGGCCAACATTCGCCATGGCTGAAAAAGCGCCACAATCATTTCGAAACTTGGAAAATATCCGTAGCCACAACCGAGGTTGTAGTTTTCGGAAAAGCGAAAGTTTGGAAATTTGGAAGTTAAATGTGGCCGTGTCCAACATCCCTACGGGAGCCCTATTGGCAGACAGAATCGGCACTACTTATGTTCGGCAGGTAATGCTCATGAGGCAAGCCCGAACCAACCACCCTTTCGTTCCCGCTCCCGCTCTCACACAAAATATGCCAAAACAAGGGGGGGAGATGCGACTCGTACGGGATATGAAAGGTACCGTTGGAGTAGGCAAAATGGGTGACCGGTATGTAGCGTGGGCGTTTCCCCCGGGGTTGTCTATCGGGCATGGCTGTGGTGCATGCCGCCTTCAGCCCCTACGGGTCTAGGCCGCACGGCACTGCTTCGGCGCTTCCACCGGCTTAATTATTCCTCGGCACTACTTGCAGCTGTGTCTCCCTCCCCCCCAAACCACCGAACCTTGCTTATATGAGCACTATTTTCTCACTGTCTCCGCCAACCATTACCAATGAGCCTGCTTTGCACGAATCCCCCTCCGCCCCTTCTCCCCTGTACCCACCCCCGACTCCACCACCAACGCGCCAGGCGTTCAACGCCCAGAGCGATGGGGTAAAGTTTAACGCGGAGCTCACCCGGGTGTTGACGAGAGCGACGGCTTTCGAGGCCGTGATGCGCGTGCGGGCGACGCGAGGCCTGCGCATCACGAACTTCTACGGGAACTACTTCATCCGCGGAACCGACCTGCTGGCGCTGCCGAACTGCACCCCGGACAGCGTGTTCGCGGTGGAGTTCGGGTACGACGAGCAGCTGCTGACGGCGTCGGTGGTCTCGGTGCAGGTGGGTCGGGGGCGCCGTGGGGTGGAGGGGGGTGGGGTCCTTGTGTAGCGTGTTCGCGGCGTTCGACGAGCAGCTGTTGATGGCTTCGGTTGTCTTGGTGTTGGTGAGAAGGGGGGGGGGTTCTCGCTGTGTAGGTAGGGTGTAGGGTTTGATGGGGGTGTCGTGGCGAGGGGGGGGGGGGGTAGACGGACAGGTGGTGGGAGAGAGGGAGATGGAAACTGGAATGTTCGCGGTCTAAAAGACAAATCTGCTGAAAATCCAACCGGTCGGATAGAGGTACGGCTGCTATTTTAAAAGCATCTTTGGGCTGTCATCCATCGCAGTGAGAAAAAGAGAGAGAAAGAGCGAGAGAGAGAGAGAGAGAGAGAGAGAGAGAGAGAGAGAAGCGTATGACAGGAAGTCAAGAGAGTTGCGGTTCCTGCTTGCTCGTTGTACCAGGTATGCCAGGTATGTGGCAAGGCTTGATGGTTCTTTTTTGACGCGATTGTTTCCCTCACTGACGACACTTTCACAACAAAACGAAACCCGATCTATTTCGAAGGACCTACGTGTACCAGGTACAAACTACCAGCGAATCATCAAGCGGGTAAAACCTGGTTAGAAAGCAAGGATGCCGTATATTTGACGCTCGGCCTCCTTCCCTTGCTCTGGTCAACTCGTGGTGTCATTTTACTTCGATTATCCCCCAAGGCGGCGTTGCTGTACACCACCTCCTGCGGAGAGCGGCGCATTCGGGTGCACAACCTGGCGATCCCGGTGGAGACGGTGGTCCAGAACGTGTTCGACAGCGTCAGCATCGATGTCTTGTGCAACATTCTTGCCAAGCAGGCGCTCGAGGTTGGTGCATTAACTCGAGGGTTCGTCTCATTTTGTTGGCTTATTTAATAGGCACGAGAGAGCACATAGTATGTACTTTGTCGCGCTTAAGGTTGTTTCGAGTTGGGGGCACATACAGTAACTAGATGCTGTGAACGGTGAGGTGGTTTGGTACTCATCCACTCTTTGAGAGAGTTTTGAGGCGGACGCAGGTCGAGGTATGTAGGATTTCGAGATTATTTCTTGAACCAGAGGAAATACCGAAAGGTCTACTGCTGTAGCTATTTTACAGGGCGGACAAGAAGCACACTTTGTAGGAAGAAGAGATAGAGATGACAGGGAGTCGATAGAGTTCTTTACGCTTCACTCTCCTTGCCAAGTGCCCGCGATCATGCTGGTCTTGATCACACAAGTCAGGAACATATCCCGGTCGAAGCTGTCAGTAACCAACCCGAAGATTCACGAATCCTGAACTTCTAAATCTGGCCTCTTTGGAGAAACATCTGATCCTATTGTCGAAGTTGTCTCTTATACTACGCGGCGGGACACGCTTATTTTTGTTTTTTGTCCTCGTGCCATAATAACACGTGTGTGCGTTTGTTGTGGGTTAAAGGTGTCCCTCAAGAGCGGATTGGACAGCGCCCGCTCGAAGATCCAGCAGACCTGTGTGGACATCATCCGCGCCAGCCGCGGTGGGGGCTACGGGTCTAGCCCCTACATGGCTGCGGGCGCCCAGCAGCAGGTTCGTTGTCAGAGCGCAAATTTGTCGCTGCCGAAGAATGGCTTTTTGTCGTGTTAGTGTTGACGGCAGTTACGCTGTCTCGATAGGTACAGTCTGGCCAGATGCTGCCCCACGCGGAGCACCTCTTTTTGTTTGCATCAATTGGCGCTGTTTCGATAGTTGCATCAGGCAAGCCAGAGCACCTATGTATGCTTAATTGGCGACAGAGCGCGAATCAGAATGAGACCGAATTTGTTGCTCCGCACATCCGTGCTCTGCTTGTCTTCCATTGCAGTTGCAACCTGAATCTTCATCCCGGACTATTATCTGTGGAAGCGACGAATAGTTTTTTGTTGTGTTTCTCTATGAAAAATACATGACGTGTTACTCACACATGTGTGTGAATAATTGCGATGGCCGGTTGTTGTTGTTGTTGTTGTTGTTGTTGTTGTGGTGGTTAGCCGACCGCGATCTCCGAGGCGATTCAGCTGCTGCCGCTGTACAGCATGGCCCTCCAGAAGAACCTTGCCTTCCGCGGCGGGACCGATGTCCGCACGGACGAGCGGGCGAACGTCCAGTCGCAGCTGGCCAACATGCCGGTCGACCACAGCCGGTGCTTCACCTACCCCCGCATGTTCAGGTGGGTTTGCGGCCGGAGGACGGTGCGGCGTGTGACAGTTCAGTGTGCGTTTGTGAATTTGCATCGACGGCGCTACCCGGCTGACCAATGAAAAGACGGGACGTCAGTCTTGTTGAAGTGGGAGATTACCTTTTCTTTGTGCTGCTTTTTTTTTTTTCTCCACGATTGCCGGTTTCCCCCCCTCTTGCCCCGCCTTGTTGCTTGTTGTTGTTGTTGTCTTCATCGTCTTTGTTTCTGTGATGACCTCGGTACGCAGACCCAGCCCCGTCGTCATGAAAGTATCGAAAACTATCGTTGATATTTTAACAGAGTCATCACTTGGATGAAGAGAACACATGATTTCCGCCCATTGCTGCACACGGTACGAAGGAAACGCCCAAAGCCCTCAGAACCCGAACTGAAAATGTGCAATCATCATCTATTCTCATGCGGCATGCTTCGAGAAAATTGTCTCTGACACCCTCCGCCTACTCTGCCTCCTCGCCCCTCGTGCGTGGATAAATCAGCCTGCACGACATGGAGGAGGATGCGGGGCTACCGCGGCCGGACGGTCCGGAGGGAGACCTCACGCCCACGGCGGGCACGGACGACATCAAGCTCCCGGAAGTCAGCAACCTCTCGGCAGAAAGGTGGGGGCTTGTGCTGACACAGGGTGCCGGGGAATGCTGTACATGTTGTTATCGGGAATCGGAGGTTAGGGTGCAGAGGAATGCCGCACATGTGCATGTTGGGAATGGGGGGATCGGGGCCATAGGATAATGCCGGGACAAAGTCGGCAGCCTCTCGGCACGAGGAGTGTATGATAGCAGCGTTTATTGTTTATTGGCCGCTCGTGGCGTTGGACAGTGCCGACGGTGGCTGAAGGAGTAAAGTACGTCCCCCCCTCAAATGTACCATCCCCGAAAGATTGCAACCTCTGTACAATACAGGGAGAACGCTGGATGTGATGATTTGACAGAGATCCTCCCTTGGTACATCCATCTGTAGCAATGGTCCAATTGGCGCGGACTCCTCCCGTAGTCACAGACGATCTAATCAACACGGGTGCTATTGTACCATACCGGTAGTTTTACAAGTAAGATGCCAAAGGACCTATCCCAAACAGTTCGGTAGCGTAAAACGGCACGTTGTTCGGTGTGTGTAATCTTTTCACACCGCGAACAAGATTATGAATGTCTAACTTGGTTGGCAAACAAAACCTCTTGGGTGGTGGTCTGCGCATTCTTGACTCGAACACAACAGAAGCAGCGTAGAGACATGCCTTGGCTGTCAGTGACATCACGGCTTGGAAGCGGTTTAATATAAGATGAAGTGACCTTTGGCGGTGACGCGATCTGGAACATCGTCCGAAATTTCTCAACAAGGTTCTGTGGCACCTCCTGAAAGGGCTGGGCTCGTGATTGGTGCGGCACCGATTGTATAGGGTGTCACTTCACGCAAACCCTACGACACAAACTTCCTCGACCGCCACCACGACCCTCCTCTCTCATTGTGTGTGTTTGTATTTTTGTATTTTTGTATTTTTCGTGGTTGTGGCTGTGGGATGGAATACAACCGGCCGTGTCTGTCTCTATGCCCATGGCGGTGTCGATCGAATGTAAGCAACTGAACGACGATTGTAACGACGATGTCCTGATGATGATGATGATGATGATGATGATGATGGTACAGATTGTCGTCTGAGGGAGTGTTTCTGCTGGAGAACGGCGTGGAGCTGTTCCTGTGGGTGGGGAGGGCGGCCAACCCGGCGGTGGTGTCGGCGCTGTTTGGCGTACCTTCTCTGGAGGGCGTGGACCTCACCCGGTTGCAGCCTCAGGTGACGAGAGCAATGACGGTTGCGATGGCTGTCTCTCGTTGTTCAGCAGTCTCTGTTACACCTAGCCTCTGCCGAGCTTGAGCGTACTTTCTGTGGGGTGATTTTTTTTTTTTCGGTCGTTGACGGTGACGGGGCACGAAGGGTTTCCTCCTGGACTACACGTATCAGGAGCATCGCCTCGTTGTCCAAAACTATTTTTCCTTGGCGTGCAGCCGGTCTTCAGACATGGCGTTCACTACTGCGGACGGCATTCCTCCAGCGGATTCTCCCTCTCCCACGCCGCTGGCGGATCGGACGTGGTGTCATCAGCAGAAGTATTTCCCCTCGCCTCACACCATGGTCACCACTTGCTGTCGTGGGTATTGTGTGTTCGCTTTTTTTCCTGTTGCAGGAGGAGGGGAACGACTTGTGCCGCCGGGTGAACAGCGTCATCGCGGCGTTGCGGCAGGAGCGGATGACGTACTTGCAGGTGCCCGAGGGTGTTTGTTGATGATAACGTTGACGTTGCCAACGAACTCGGTGTTAAGTTCGTGCCGTGCCGTTACTTGTAGGCACTCACTGGGTTGAAACATGAAGTGGTCCGGTGTTTTCGGCGATGACATTTAAGCCAAAGATCATCGGCCACGTGAAAGAGAACAGGACATGCTGCATTTCGATCTTCAAGTACGCGTGGGTGGAATGGGTGTGATTTTACAATGTAGTCCGGGAGGCGGGTATTGCACTCCTCCGAATTCGAGAGAACCGTGAACGTCGAACGTTCAGTTGCACGTACCTCAAGGGCTTACCGCGTTTGCTAGTTGAAGCTATTTCACCGCGATTTCCAACCTGGATGCATGCACTTCTCGCCACTAAATAGCGAGTCAAGTGTGGATTCCGTCGCTAGATACATGTACACATCTGTTGCCCTAACTTCATCGCCAAAGGGAACTTTTTCTTGGAGCTTCCGTTCTTGAGATTCCGGATCTTACGCATCTTCTTGTGCGAGCAAGCGTGTCGAAGTAGGCCTCCTAATTCATCGCGCCCTCTTTTCTCCATGTACCCTGTGTCCCGCGTTCGGCAGGTGACGGTGGTAGGGGAGGGCGACGGCCACAACGAACGGCGCTTCTTTTGGCATCTCGTGGAGGACCGGGCGTCCTTCCCAGGCGGGTCGATGAACTACGCCGAGTACATGCAACACATCAACCGACAGAGCGTCGGCGGGATGGGCATGGGCTGACGGCTGCGTGCGTGAGAGGTTAACGGCCGGAGGGCGGGAGAGAAGGAGAAGACTAGGGGGGTTGTTCAATAATATTTCGGATTTTGATGGTGTTGTCGCTTGGGATGTCGGTCTGCTTGCGGACTTGATCTTGCGGGATGTTTTCGTCAGTGGGTTGCTTTCGGTTGCAGCTGGAGGCGGGAGTTGGTGCAACTGGTGGGGAGAGAACGAGAGGTGTTTTTGGCACCGCTCAGCAATCGCTTGGGGAAGGTTGTACGTATCACGTATTTTATCTTGTCGCTTGTGTGCATACGCCCTGTTCTTCTTGCCCTTCTTTCCCCTTCCGCGTCTTTGCTATTTAGGCGGTCCTTTCATTTATTTATTTTCGTGTGCGTCGGTTGGGCCAGCCCTGGCGGTTATTTCAAGTGCTAAGATGGGGATCTTGGATGACGTCGATCATCATAGTTTGCGACTTGCATGTGGTATCGCGACGATGTCTATACAGCTAGCTGTCGTTCGTGATGTAGACGATTGATACGGGTATCTTAGGTAGGAGTGAAGGAAGGCTTGAAGGCGATATTTTGAACTGGTTCGGGGAGGAAGCGTTGCTCCATACCGAGCGATGACGGCCACGGAAATTGTTCGTTTTCTCTATCTGTCGAATCCCGCACGCTGCGATATGACAGAGGCGCAAGCAGTTTTCGGATTGGCTACATGTAGGAAATTTTTGGTTGGCCCATTATCCTTGGACGGCGGCTGCAGGGGTCTCGGGGCATGTTGGAGTTGCCGGTGACACATTTGAGTCGAGTAATACAACGAAGTAGTGGCAGCAGCAGCAGCAAGTCGCCTCTCGGCAGACATTTGTTTTGGACAGCTGCAACGTGGTAGCATACAGCCCAGCGCGGGGAGTGCGTTGAGCTCGCCCCGACTGCAGGCTCGTCTTCTTGCTCGAGGCTGTTTTTTCGCTGCCTGTCGTGAGGACTCTGATTCGGTCTTTTGGCATGAAACGCCGTGGAGAAAGCGTGTGCTGAAACAATTTTTTGAATCACATTTGTTTTGACGCCAATAACGCATGAGGCGGTTTTTCGACTCTGGATGGAGTGTCCGCACGGGGCATGTGTATGGCTTTGCGAGGAGGGTTGTTTTGGATGGACAAGAAGATGATCCAGAGAGGCACCGAATTTGGGATGAGAACGGGGTGCTTGCTGTGTTTCCGAGCAACCGAAGAAACGCCGTGTTTAGTATCCCGACTTGCCTCCCTCACACGCGCGTGGGAGTTAAGCGCATTGAACGCGGGCTCCAAAGGTATGCTGACCGCAGAATGTTGGTGCATGTCACCATCTCAGCGTCGGAACGGCGGCAGGACACATCGTTCTATGGCAACGTATGTTTTGGGTTGCGCTCTTTGCACATGGACACTTCCCAAGCGGCTCCCAGGCGCATGTGGTACCCATTGAGCGATGCATTTCCAACCCGCACAAGCGTTTGACCCTTTTCACCGTCTTCACGTCATCCGGCTGCTCCTGGCTTCACATGCGCAACCCGCATGCACAATCTTGCTGATGATGATAGAGTGAACCTTTGAACCATGATGATGCAGTCAGCAGGTCTCGCCGCATGCATATCTGCCACGCCCTCCTTGGCGCTTGGCCCCGGCTGTCCCTACGCTGAGTACGACATCAGACTGCCACACTACTGCGGTCTGATCTCCGTTCGCGATCCTTTTAATGGCGTTGGGGGCGCAAAGACGCTGTGCAGTTGGGTGTGACTGTCGCTGCTTCCGGGGTCACACGCGGCGAGATTAAAGCGGTCAGTTGGTCGGATGCGGCGAGATAAATGAAAAAAATTCACAGCAGAGCAGTTCCTTCCGCGTTTCATGAGCGAGATCTTTGGCATCCTAACCCCGTAGAAGACTCGGACGAGAGCTTGGTCATAGCTTTAGATATGAGCAAGTCATGAGAGCTTCTAACCGTCGCCGTCGAAACCCCTTCGTCGTTACTGGCGTGTATTGCTGCTGTGCAATTCTAGCGACGACCTTCTCACGGCCGGAACACGTCGTTGCAGTAACGCCCGCTAGCAGGAGCGGCCGTAGCGAGGCCAGAAGGAGCAGCAAAAGCAACAATGGGAATAATAGGAGCTCGCAGGGAAAGCTACGCGCCGCTTGGGCCGGATCGTCGCGGGCAGACGCGGTCTTCCCTCTTTTGCACTTGCATTTCTGTCTGGACTGCCCGGACCCCGCTGCAGAAGGTTCAGTCGGTGAGAGACACTCACTCGCGGCAGACGGTTCAACTGTGTCTGGGAGCGCTTGCTTCAATTTCTAACTCGATTTTCATAGCTGAATAGAGAGTAGATCTGTTGCTGACCGCAGCAGTAGGCAATGGCCGTCTGCAGCTACAGTGCCTCAAAACTTAGCCCAGTGTCTTATTCTGTCCAGAAGTACGGCTTGATACAGCAGGTCGCATGTTTTCCGTGAACATCGTCGGGCGCCTGGTAGGCTTCGAAGACTGCTGCCGAGAAGGCCTCTGATATTGCTGTACGTCTGCACGGAGAAAGAAGATACGCGTTGCCTTTCCCCCTACAGTACGTAGGTCTGCACCAGAACGAGCTCTCTCCGTAAGTCGAAAACCGACAGCCGTCAATAATATTCTTTCGTCCCCAACCCGCCTCCGCATCTGCTGTTGCCCTCGATCTTTCAGTACGGGCTCTTGCACCACACCATGGCATTCGCGAGTTCAAGGTCTCCGGAGGTGAGATTCACAGTGGTACTTGTATTGGTGTCCTGTGGTGCCTCAAATTTGATCGGCGAGCCTTTCTCGGTTCACCCTTTGTCTCCCTGCCTTGGGTCTTTCTTTGGCTTCCTTCTCCTCCATACCGTCGCGGGTGCGATATTCTGTGCGACATTCTCTGCGAATAAGCAAGGCGAGAGAGAGAAAAAAAAAATGCCCGCAGAGAGAGAAAAAGTGCCCGCAGTTTTCTGATTGGACATTTTTTTGGAAGGGAATCTCCTTTGGTCGAAAATACTTTCGCGAGCCCACGTTGTGAATAGTGTGTTCCACCACGCAAACCATGCCTCAACAGTGTATACCCCGCAGTTGAACCAAGTCACAAAGCTTTTCATCTAACATGACATTGCGTGACGTTGTCGTCCTTGTCATGTTGTGAACGAAGATCTCGTGTACGCCGTCCCAAACACCGGTAACAAAGACACGCTTCTGAACGGGGACGACATGGCTGCTTGCGTCGTTCTGTTCGAAAGAGGGGAGGTGAGGGCAACAAACAGCTGGGGTGGGCATTGAGTGTAGCCAATCTCGAATCCGACGTGTGAAGACTTGGTAGGGAGTGAGTGGTACGATTCGATGCATAAACAGTCGACAACTTCCTGAAAACAAAGGTTCTGTCGCGGGCCACTTGCTAGTAGACCCCGCTGTCATAACCCGCGCTCGCGCAGAAACATTTCTCGTGCGGCATCCCTCGTACAACATGGTGTGATTATCTTGCCCCACCTGACACGAACGTGAACATGTATTCCACAAAATGTTGTCGTCAAAGGTTGTATTTGCTCAATCGCGTACAGCAGGAACCTCGACGAATGCCTCCATACATATCGCACACACAAACATTGACAACAACTACACGCGCGTGCGCGTGTAGGTTCCGGTGGTGGAAAAGATTCTTAAAGCACAGACTGCAGGGGCGGTCGGGGTAATTGTCGTTGACAACGGCGGCTGCGACGACGGGCTCGTCGACTGCGGCCGGCTGGGCGGCGCCCGGGACGGGGGTTTCGCGAAGCGGGACGGCGTGCACGCTTGGTCGGGGGTGAAGATTCCGGCGGTGATGGTGTCGGCGGCGGACGGGGAGAGGTTCAGAGGGATGATGCTCCTGCAGAAGATCGTGGTGGAAGGGCTAGGGGAGCAGCTAGTGCAGCGGTAGCAACACGGTTTTCGGCCGCCGGAAGCCGCTTGCTTGTTGCGCGGGTTTTCGGCGCTCGCGGTATCGCTCTGTCTTGCGTGAGTGCGTGGTGCGAAGAAAGGGAGATATGTAGAGGGGAGGGCGATAGTCGCTTCTTCAGCTTTGTGGCCCGGGAATTTATGCCTGCCCTGCCCCTTCGCCGTTGGAACAACACGGGAGCCAGGGGCGATGACGCCATACTGCGACATTCTTTACGCGGTTCAAAGCCACCGGCGCATGCTCCCTCTATGTCGGTTGTGGTCGTGTATCCATGCCGAAGACATGAGGTCGTTTTGATGTCCCAGTAGTACACTCGTGTGTGATTGAGTGCTAGAAATGATGTCTTGACCACGGTATTTTTGGTGCCGGTCGAGTACACCACATACCTCGAATCAGAGAAAGACGAGTGTCAGCCTTCAACGCCAACCATCTACTGTAACTCACGTCACGGTCCCGTTGCTTCAATAGGCTACAGCCCGCTCCGCGGTTTCATAGACCTGAGCCGTCGTCATCGTGATTCAGGTTGAAGTTGTTGTTTCTGCGTGGGGACACAGCACAAGGAACCGAAATACGCTGATCAGCAATATCGGCTGAATGCTTTGTTATGGACTTCCGATGTTTCTTTCAGAGGCAAGATTGCAGCTCTTGTACAAGGGGGCTCCACCCGCCCCCCTTCGGGGGGCGCGCACTGCGCTGAATTCCGCACATGAGCATGAGGATAGTGTAGCAGCAATAGAAGATGCTAAGTGGATAAGGTAGGGGCGAATGTAGACGGGTGCCGACGAACGTGTTGATGCACCTGGCTGAACGGAAGTTGGTGCTGTTGCTTGTTGTCGTGTTGCGTTAAGAGCTGTTCCGGTCTCCGCTCGAAAGGGGAAGACCCGTATGTTTCCGTTGGACGCTTGCAGGGACACATTCAACAACAGGGACTGTTGACGGTTGTGCTTGCGTGACAGACATGCCGGGAAAAAAACGCGGCGAGATGAAACCTCTCACAATAACTGTACCACCGACGAACGAACGGCAGGCACGCACTTCCCCTCTCAGCCAATAGCAGGGGGGATTCGTCTTTGGTTCGGGTTCATGGGTAGCGGACGTTCCGGTCACAGACCACGTTGCGTTGGCACTGGCGTGGGGCGCAACGAGCATGAGGGCGCGGGACATCCCAGGGCAGGCCACATATATTTCAGGCCAGCCTTAAGCGAGAAACCCGATCGAAACTCACTTTTGGTGCGATATTTGTTGAGGTGTTTCGCCTCTAGGCGCCTGTGGTGAGACAACCTTTTTCTATGCTAGAAATAGAGAGGCGCTCATCGCTGGAAGATCGGAAACGCGAGGAGGGTCGAAGAGCCAGGCAAACCTAACCATGTTAATAGCTCCTGAATGCGCAGTTCCGACAAGTTTCGAAGGCTTGCTTTTGCTTAACAACTTCACCGTATCAAAATCCAGAATACAACGGTCGTGTCGACACCCCACGATCGGGGTTGAAGCAAAATGACGGTGCACGTGACACCTACTGTCTGCGAAGCCCTTGTCTCGAGTGAAGCCACACTCGAAGCAAAACACTGTCGAGGGTTTGCTCCATAGCGTCCGGCCGTGGCCAGCGAGTGCTCATCCAAGCGTGGCTTTTACGAAACGGAGGTCTCTGGGCTTTATCGTAACAACAACGAAGTTGAACGGCGCCGCCAGGTTCGGAATTCCAATGCCAACGTGGCCGGCGGTTACCCCGCACGGTAGCCGCAGCTAGCTGTAGACTACACGTGCTTCGAGACGGGGTCACCCTGCGACAACGTCGTCCAAGCACAAGTTTCCCCTTCCTACACACGTCACAAGCTGGAGGCTTCCTCTGCTGGTGTTCTGTTTCGCCCGCAACCAAACTCTCTCTTAAGCGTGTAGCGACACGGCGGCGAAACCGACGAGAACGAAGGGCTGGTTGACTTCTCCTTGTCAGTTGGGCTTCTCCACCTTGGACGCCTGTGTCTCTGTGTGGGAGCGAACGCCCCCTCTCTCCCTTCTCTTTGCACTCCATCTCTCCGTTACTGAGAAGGTGCTAATCGAAAAAGACGCGAAGACAGCTATCCTCAGGCCCCAGCAAACAGGAAAAATACCTCCCAGGAATGACAAAATTTTCCCAGGAAGAAAACCGCTCCGCAAGAAGAACCACAACTTCCCTGCAAAACAAGAGCTATTTTCAAAGCATTCATGCCATACAGACGAGGCAGCGGTACTCCCCCACCCGTCGCTCCGATTGCCACTGCTATGCGGTACCAGCGAGAGGGTGGTTTGGTCGCTGCTTTGGCGGAGACGGAGGAAAGAACAGCGTCGAGCCTGGCACCACATCGTCGTTCACGTCGCACGTATCCGGAATACCAAACCTGCCGAAAACATTGTGGAAGGGGCAAGCGTCGTCTTAAACGGTGTCGTCTTAAACGGTCAAGGGAATGGGTGGGGCCGGTGGGCGACTGCATGAGGGGTTAGCTGCGTTGGGGCTACATTAAGAGAATCCTCGAGAAATGTGACATGTAAACATGCTTTTTTCCCACACAGTCTTGCGAAAAACGTCCCTCGCAACGTCCGATAGGATAATCTATAGTGCCCCTGTGTTAGAAGTTCGACTGTTCAAACCTTCATCTTGACTGAACAGATTCAAATTGGTTCAAAACTGAACGTAGCTACCAAACAGGACGTAACTGTCAAAGGAGATGGGCATTCCATGGCATCCCAATCATAGCGTCGTCGTGCAGTTATTTGAGATGTTTCGTAGACGGCTAGAACAATATAGCCGACAAGAAGCATGATAACCGAACGACAGGAGTTGGAGAGCCGGGTTCCCCTTTCATTTTCCTCGTCCACAACCATCGCGCACGTGGATAGACCTCGACCCTGCCGTGTGGGTGCCTCTGGTCTGAGCAAAACTCTCACCGCCGTGTTCTCCCGTTTTGAGTCCGCACGACTCCCCCCGTCTGCTCGGCCTCCAAGATAACGTCGAAGATGCCGTTGGGCAGCACAGTTGACTTGTTTCCACCGACCGAGACGTGGAACGGTTTTTCTGGGAACTTGCCGAGCGTCGTCTGGTGTTGTTCCGTGCCGTTCGTCGATCGTTGTGCGTGTGATTTCAGGCATGGATATGTACATGTAGGGCAGAGCCAAAAGGTTAGCTTGAGGGCTGACGTCCTTCGTCCCGGAATGCATGCTATGAATCTTGCTGGGGCAGACGATGCACCCAGGGGGGTGGGTGGCTGCCACCCATGACCCGTCCTCTGACAAGCGCGCGCGTCCGAAAGGAACCAATTCTGGCTCTGGCGGCGAAGGCGCTGGGGTATAGTGCTCTCTGACCTACTATGACCGAATGCCATGGCTAGTGTCCAACCGCGCCGCGTATCTGACCTCGTTGAGGGGCCGTTGCATCTCCGCCTGATCGCGGGGGACGCCCCGTACGAGGAAAGGATTGCGCCAAGGGTCCAAAAACTGCGTCCCACCGCTGATGCCCCGCTGGTATGGAGCCAACGCAACCCGGTTCCCCGCATGGAACTCGCGCGGTCCAACCTTTCATTTACGTTGGAACCGAACGAACGGGTGGGGGAGTGCGTTGTGTCGAAGTGTCACTCATGTGCACGGCGTTGAGCGGCCAGAAACAACAACAGCTACATTATCAACGACAATAACACAGCACCAACAATAGAAATGGCCTCTTAGAGCAAGAGCAGCGTATCTTCTCCGAGCTAACTACAGCATGTGAACAACGTTTCGCTCAAAGTACACTGTCATGCTTTTCCCCCCTCCACCTGACTTGTGCCATTACGGTGTTTTTTTTACCCCAACAGCACGGGAAAATATCTCTACAGATTTTAATCTGCTACTGCCTCTACGGCTGGTCATCTCCTACACAACCCTCGCATCCTTGCTCCGCCTACCCTTTTGAGCCTGGAGAGGGCGTCTTCCAAATCCGCGGCCTTCTTTGGCAGGTCGTACGGGTCCTGCGCTTGTACGCTCCGCCGACTCTCAAGCCCCTTCAAGGGTATTCGCTGCTGCCCGTTCAGGTCCACCTCCAGCCCTCGCTTCGTGTACCCACGGGTTCTGTACCATGTATGGCGCGCCACGTCCATGTTCGACACAAGGTTCACAAGTTCAAGCGAGTTGTTATTTAGGAAAAGGGCGTGTACTGCTGAAGGTACCCCCAAGAAATTCTTCTGGTCTGGCTTGTCGACATGTCGATTTCTCTGTAGCGAGAAAACTGGTGGACCACCCAGCTAAATAGCTGCTGACTACAAGCGTATTTGTTTCACTTTCAATCAATCAGCGACCACGCCCATTGTATTCGTGCTGAACATCGCAGGTCTTCTCACGGAAGCTCTGGTCATTGCTTTCGGGATACTCGACAGGTTAATCGCGTTAGTTGTTCGAGGTAGCTTCCCGCGTACATTTGTTGGATTCGCTCTATGGCAGACAGACTAGTTTGATCATGAGCTGTTCTCTTGGCACCACGGCCTTCGTAAACTACGTAGCTTGGGCTCATAGCCTACAGAAGAATCTTCTAGGATAAAACATATTCCGGAGCGTACACCGGTCGAAGTAAAGAGAGCGAGGAATAACCCAACGTCAACAATACCGTACGAGGGTGTATCATTCCACAGAACACTCAAACCGGCTCCCCTTGCCTCAACAAATCTTTCGCGCTGATGGTTAGGTGCTGCTCCACCTCCACCCCACGGATCGTGGGCATCCGGCCTGAGTTTCTCATGTACGGAGAGTTGAACACCCCAGATATGCTCTTGGTGCTCACGAGATGGTGAAGGTTTTGCGCGGTTGCCTACCAAACGCGAACGGGTGGCGAAAAAATAGTTGCAACAAAAATGATATTCGTTCCCAAGGAAAACGGAGGTGCACGAGCCCACCCACACCTTGGCTGGATAAACAGAAACATACGGTCAACGCGATTGTCTCGAAGTGGAACCCCGCTCGACAGCCTATAATAGCTACTCTTGTACCCGTGGGACCCGGAAAATGGCGCTCGGTCCCGCTGAAGGATAATTTCATGTGGATTGGTAGCCTAGCTAGCTAGCACTAATGTCAGGTGAATATTACGCCGAAGACACCGTCTTTCAACCAGCAACAGCCAAAAATCTTACCGAGTGCTTCAATCGTGTCCCAATTACTGTGAGCTAGAACACGCTAATGCAGCTATGATTGACTTAGCACCACTGAACACCACGCGTGCTCGAGCAAGGGAACGAACAAGAGGGGGAGTTCCACATCAGAGAAGAGCAGAGAATAGCAAATGGGGCCTGTTACCTGAAGCTTCGCTTGGTCGGCCACTTCCTTATTCGCCGCCCTCTCCTCCAGCAAAGCCTGCTCGTGCTCTCGGAGCTCCGCCCTTACGGCATCACCCGCGTCCACCACCTGGGTTCGTGTGAGTGCGGAGGATAGCCTTCAATTTGTGAACACTTCACCACCAGACCTTCCCCTAGAAAACTGCTCCACGATCCCAACGGTGCACCTCAAGACCCGTGCCATTCGAGATCGCACTATGGAACGTACCGCCTGTCAGCATTCTTCACATTCACTCCGGGCGTCTGACATTCCGAACCGTTTTTTACGGAGTTCAGCAACTGAGCCGCAAACATAACTCATTTCAGAGGGGTTCAGGGAACACATACCTGCAAGTTCACTCGAGAGCGTACTATGGGACGTAAAGCCACTCGGGAGCGTACTACGGGGCGTAAAGTCGGTCGCCATTTTTCGCATTCACTCCGGACGCCATACGTTTCGCACGGCTTTGTGCGGAAATTTAGCGACAACTTTACCGCAGAAATGCCTCATTCCAAAGGGCTTCAGAGACTACATCTCTTGAAGGGTACAGAACATGTTACCTCTTGAAGGTACCGTTTCCTCCTGGCGTGGTTGTAGTTGTACTTGCGGCTCTGATACCCTCGGAAAGCCCCCTGTATTTCTAGCGCATGGTAGTGGTACACCGCCATCCTTTCTCTGCGTGGTCATCGGGGTTCCAACGTTGTCATTCCCAGAATATGGGGTAGAAGAAGCTATCAAACATGGGCACGTTGGCGTGTTGTGACGAGCGGTGGGGATATAATATGGCACGTCAATTGGTTTACCCGGGCGGCATACTTCATTCAATTGTTTCGTCACGACAAGATCAAAATGTGTCACGACGACGACACGACGACAGCAACAACGTGTGCATCGAACAACGCCCAGGAGCAGCATACCGATAAATGACGAAGCGGAGTGAACGATGCGGTCTAACCTTCTTCGAGCATGGTGTCCTGGCGACTGTGCCTTTCGTGTTCAACTACCCCACGTGAACAACATCTACTGTAGTCTTAATCTCGATCGTACAAGAGGGGACTTGAGCAGTGCTGCAACGGCAGGCACGCACCTCGCCAACATTTCCTCAAGTATTTGTTGAGTTCGAACACGTCCCCGATAGCCACGGTAGGCGCTGGCGATCCTTATCATCGCCGCTCTCTTCCGGTTGAGATCGTTCCGAACGGTCTGCGGGATCCCAACACGGTGGTACCATTGTCGAATGAATGCCGGGTCTTTTGCTTGGCTCATGCATGCCGACGAAAGCTCTTCACGCCACTCACGCAGCGATGTGCCCATGAGAACGCTCGATACTTCTTGTTCATATCACCAACAATGTTACACCCCATGTTTCCTTTTAATGGTCCCTGAACGGCACACAAGCATGGCGCGTTCTATGTATGCGGGACATTCGGAATTATGATGAACTCGGAGCATCAGTTGTTTGCACACCTTTCCTCGATAAACCCGCTTGATGTCTGTTGCCGCTTGAAGTTCTTGCTGCCTCGCCGCGTTTCGAGCATCTAGCATGGCATCAAGTTTCCTCAGTACTGAAGCCCGACATGACCACACCCCGTAGAAGTCGGCCATTTGGCCTACAGTGCCAAACGCAAACGATACGACCCTGTCTCGTCCTGTGTAAGGATTGCTACTTGCTGCAATAAAGAGTGAACACAACGAATGTTGTTGCGTTCGTGCACCAAAGGGTGCACCAGAGGGTAGAGAGCAGAGCGTTCGAGAGAGGACCAGGGAGGACGGGAGAGAGGTATAGCCTAGATAAGGGTAAAAGACAGGCCTAACACTGAAAAGTAGTCTACATAGAAAGACAGGTCCCTTGATTTCATACAAGGGAAGACGCGCAGCGCAGATGTGTCGGTTCGACAGCCGCGAACCTTTTTTTTGGGCCGTTTCGTCATGATGGCAGATGGTAGTTCGCACCCCACTGTAGTTCTGACTACCGTACTGCGTGCTTTGCGTCGTGAAGTTGCCGGGAGAAACAAAACACAACTTGGCGACGAGTCCACAGTGCGCGATTACTTTAGATGTACGTATGCAGTCTTCCCATTCAGATTGTTTGCTTGAGTTGGGAGCTCAAAGGAATTAGCAAGCCGAAAAACAGCAACCGGACATAAAATGACGGTTTCAAATGCGGCGCATCTCTATTCGACTTGACGGTGGACGTGTCACCAGCGCGAGTTCTCTCTCTCTCTCTCTCTCTCTCTCTCTCTCTCTCTCTCTCTCTCTCTCTCTCGCCTTTTCATCTAGCTTTCTACGTGCACCACCTGACTCACGGCCAAGAGGCTATGGTTTCAGGTCTCGAGATGGACCGTTCATCCCACCATGCCAAGGGAAGCCCCGCGATGACTCCGCAGTTGAGACAGATTGGAGACCGATTAGCTGCAGATTCATGGCATATTGACGCGCTCCTGCCGCCACATGCTGGCGAGATGGTGTACGAGGATCTCCAGCCTGTAGCCGCCGCTATGCAAGGTAGTGATGCATTGAATGGTGTTTGTGTGCTGTTCGCTTTTAGTCTTTTCTCTCTTCCGGTGCCATTGATACATATGTACTCAATGTACCGCACGCCCTGCAACAACACCTACTGCTGTAGACTAATAGCAAGAGACACCCACGCTCAGAATGGCCATTGCTATTGTGTACGGTCAGTGAAGTCCCTCTGGGCCTATTGCAACCCTGGAGAAGATCAAGTTTACGAGATAAGCCTACCATTCTTCCTTGTCTATCCACAACGTGTGTGTTGTTCGCAGAATGCGAAGTTTTGCAAGAGGGAAACGAGGCTTCTGTGTTCGACGACGAAGAGCTGGGGGTACAGGTTGTCGAGTTGCTAGGGAGGAGGTGTGGCGTGGCCTTCCCCTGCAGCTCTATATTGCGATATCTGTGCTTGCACGTGAAGGTGACCCAGTTCCTACGCGTTATCCACTCCATCGTTTCTGGAAAACAGAAGGACGGCTGCTGTAGAGCACGGGAGACTACTTGTGCAACTGCTGCGCGTGTGCCACGATTTCATTTCTTTGATCAGCATCAACGTATTTCCGTGCGTTTTTGCTCGGAGTTGGCCTGCTGCAATGTTTGGCTGCAAACGTTAGTGACCACTCGTCGACGGTTTGTCCCCAATACGTCATCGAGCACCAACATGCGCTTACCCAAGCCCCGGCTGCGACCCGACTTCTTGCAGACGCTGGACAAGTTCTTTTCGTTTGAGGTAGAAATCGTGGACGACACCAAGCGCTATCGGTACATCGACATCAGGTATAGTCTATGCGTAGAGCCTACACGTGGAGATCAAATGTGTACTACGGCCCCTTTCGCACCCGTTGTGATGCAAACCGAGCGCTACTTACAACTTTCGGGGCCATAGCTCTCCGGCTACGTTTCGCCGATACTGATCGCCCCCCCCCCCCCCTCTTCTCCATCACTACTGGGATGGACATGGACACCGTTTCTCTTTGCCCACATCACTCATTCCGCCCGTCCTGTCCGCCGCCATGTCTCTTCCAACCGCACAATACTTGAAGCAATACTCGGAGTGTGGCGGACATCGGCGATGACCGCGCCTTGCTGCCGCTCAAACTAGAAGATGGCTGGCAGCGCGTAAACATCGACTTGGAAAGGACAGTACGCCTAGTGTTCGGGTCATCTTACCTCACGACGTCGCAGGTCACGGTCCGCGCGAGCGCGAGGGTCGCCAAACTGTTTTTCCAGAGCCAGCCATTTTCGGACTACGAGCTCCCGAGCCATCTCCGAGTTGTCGCTGAGTAGTTTTATTCAAACTCAAGGGTTTACACTTCTTCCGTCGCGATAAGCACACAATAACCCCAAGCGTCCTACCCCGAACGGCGGGAATGCTAGCAAGGCCCCCCAAAGTTCAGGTAGAGATCGCCACGATTCCCCTGGATTGTCGTGTCGATGCACACTGCGTTAAACTAATAAGAGCACACAAGTCCGCCTGTCGCCTGTCGAGTGGACTACGCACAAAGTGAGGAAAGTGTAAGAGGAGTAAGAAACGCCAAGTTTCTACTTGCAGGCACATGGAAGAGCCACCATCGATGGAAGGACTATGCATACAACTACGCTTGCCCCACCGATCAATCGTGGTCGACGCACCCTGAACAGTACCAAACCTGTGGGGGAGGGGGAGATAAACATTTCCCGATTCTACGTCGGTACCTCTTGCTGTACTATTTAGCAGTACGTAAAACGTTTGCCAACGTACAGCAGTGCCGCGTACAAAATATACCAGGGCATCCAATGAAAACATAAAGGGCCACCGCATGCACTCCCGAAAACACTTCTTGCTCCACAATTAAAACCGTACAACTAAACATTACAACGTCGCACCCGCTGCCTCTCAGAGAACCAAGACAGCAACCGAGAGTTGATTCAAAACCTCGTTCACCGTTCAAACCAACCCCGAAAACTTTGCTTCAAAACTTTCTTTCAGTCTTCACACGCCTCGCCTCCTTTCTCCCCGTTGAACTTCCAAACGAGGACTGTTGTCCTGTCATGTTGGCAACCATTCCATCACAGAATCAGCACGGCATGTGATGAACTCCCTCCTTTCCGTTGTGCTTTCCTCGGAGACTCCAAGCCATCGCCACTACCGTCTAGCCCTACTCTCGATCTCACCCCCCAGGCCGAGTTCCACAGCATCCTCAAAGCCGACGAGGTCATCGCCGTTGCCTGAGAAATGATGTCATCGTTTCCCTCCGCAATCTTCGGGGCAGTTCCTCGCCCAGAGAAATCGCCACCCGTCCGGTTCCTCACCATGGTCGCAGCGGCAGCGGCGTGCCCACCCCCGTTAGAGGTGTCGTCGGAGCCTGCCTCCGTAGCGGCACTGGTGTTGCCGTTGCGCGCTGTTGCCTCGTCGGACGCTCCTCCGGCTCCGCCAACGGCCGGCACCTCCGAATCCACGTCGTCGTTGCTGTCGCCGATTGGGGGGGGGCGCCGAATTTCTTCGACTCTGTCCTCGCCGGCGGCGACGTACGTGCTGCCGTGAGAGGAGGAATTCCCGCTCCACGGTCCCCCGCGCTCATGGCGTGAAGCAACCGCTTCCGCCGCAGCCGCCGCAGCCGCCACCGGCCCCTGAGCACTGAGGAAACGCGACGAGCGCGAGTGATAACGCCCTCGGCTTCGGCTGCTGTCGCTGCTCTGGGGCGAGAACACCCCCCGTCCGGGCACCACGGCGCGGCCGTCGGCGGAGCGCGGCGTCAAAATGCCGTCGGCGCTCCTCCGGCGTGCTGGTGGTTGCGCCGCACCGTGCTCGGCGAGTGTGCCCGCCCTCGCGGTTGAAGCATCGCCACCGCTTGCGGGCGTTGCGGCCGAGCGTAGGGCCTCGCGGAGGGCACCGACGAGGCCGTCTTTTTCCTCGATGGTTCGTCGGAGGGAGGCCAGCTCCGCCTCGAGCGTGGCCTGAGGACGTCAGGCAGCACACCAAAGATTTTCGGGGAGGAAAGACGTTTTCCATCCGCGTCAGTTAGGCCAGTGCGAAGATGAAGAAGGTACTGAGCGGAGACCGGAATCACTTATAATGTGAAGGCAACAACAACAACAACAACAACAACAACAACAGTTGACATCGGGGACGCAACACAAAGCATGAGCACGGAACCGGGGGCGACAAGGCCGCTACTACGCGCTCGTTTTGTGGCCAAAAGGCCACGCAGCCGTGTTACCAGTGCTTATTCTCCTCACCTGTACGATGCGTTCTTCGCCAAGACGAGCGTCCAGCAGGTCCGCAAAGCGCTTTTCTCCGGCGGCCGCACCAAACCCACCGCCGACACCACTGTCACCTTCGCCCGTGGCGGCGGCAGCGGTGGCGGCGGGGTAACCGCCGATCTTGCCCGTGCTGCCGTTCGCCGGGGCAGGAGAGTGGCCCGCGCCCTCCCGCTGCAGGAGTTGCACCTGCGATCGTATGAATATGGCAAGTCAAGACTCGTGCACTTGCTGCTCGCCGGTGTCATGTGTGCGGGTGTGGCGCTACGAGAGTGAGTGTGAAAGTTTCGTTGTCGCGACCCAGAAGCTTGCTTTCTACAAGCCGGGTGCACGACAATGGTTGCAGCGGAAGCGCGGTACACGCCACGAGTCTGCACCGGCAGCAATCATCGATACAACAGCAAAACAAGGTAAAAACTAGAGTTTTCTTGCGAAACATTAAAAATATGGATTTTGTCCGCTCCACGACTGTGCTGGCTACATGGGGTATTATCGCGTTGAGCGAATAGAGCTGAACCGACGTAGTCCAGTGTGGACACGAAAAAGCTCGCTACCCAACCAACCGATGTTCAAGCCGTGCTCCCGCTCTCGCATCCAGCTCCATGCCCAGCACCCAGCTGAAAAAACAGATTGATTGGCCTTCGCGTCACCACCTTCGGCCGATATTGTTCCGACGACGACGGCAGGCCATCTCAGTCGCATAAGACATCAACACACTGCACAGCAGTGTTGTTCGGAATTTCGAGGCTACTCCGACCCATACCTGTCTCTGGAACATTTCCACTTTGCTCCTCAGCTTCCGCCGCTCAGATTCGAGCGCCGATATCTCTATGGAAGACCTGATATATTTTTCATGCGATACGCAGGGCAGGAAGCAAAAGACATGCATGGGTGTTACGTTGGCCAGTGGGGCGAGCGGCGCTAGCTGAAATAAACAAGCATCACGCCGCATCACGTGCTGGTCAAAATGTACTTGGTTTGACGGTAGTCGCATTTGCCCTGCTTCGCCAATGTTTTGTTCCCGCTGTCTTCGTCTGATACGGCTTCGGGTTACCAAAAAGGAAAGGGGGCCCGGCGATTGCACTTGCCCCCAGATCATAACGACTCAAAAAAAGCGCAAAGCACGAACCGTTCAAAACACGTTGAACACACCGCGTTCACCAACCAAGAAGGACGGCAAGACTGCCCCGCCGAACAAACGAACCCACACACACACACTTGCGCAGGAACTACGGCGCGCCCTGCCACGCACCAAGCCTAAGCAACACTTACGCATACCACCACACTTGGTGGACGCACGCACATACCTGGCCTCGACCTTCTTCTCGAAAGCCTTGAGTTGTGAGCCTGTCAACCAACCCCCGCTGCCGCCGCCGCCAATCGCAGTCGTCGTCCCTGTGGCCGCTCCCTCCCCTCTTCCCGAAGCAGCAACCTGGGTCTGATCCTTGTCGCCAACGCTGCCTTCGTCATCGTTCAGCAGGCTCCACGCGGCGGCCGGTCCACCCAGGGCCTCCGCCTCTGCCCTAGCTGTCTTGTCAACGACGCGCCGCTTGGATAGGACTTCTTCAAGGCCGTGGAGGGTCGACTGGAGAGCGTCGAGCCGGGACGCTCGCCCGTGCACCGAGAGGGACCCGCCTCCCACGCCGGCCTGGTGGCCGCGCAACGGGACAAGCGTAGGGTCAACACAAGACCGCGATACGTGATCATGAAAAAGAGAAAGGTAACCGCACCGCGATCGTGAAATACAACAGTCATGGACATGGTGCACAGCGAAAGCAAAGATTGTTGTCCCGAGAACTCTCAACGGAGGAAACTGCATGGGGAAAGAGCGGAGCGGGCCTGCGGCAGCGTCGTTTGCCACGGCAGCGGCAAAGCAACACGATACACGCGCCTACGAGTGAGAACACGCGTCACAGAGGAATGGGTGCTGCTCTGTCGCGATTGATGCTTGGCCTCTCTCCCAAGGAACGCCTACTCAAGGAATTGCTCGCCTGAACGTTTCACACCAATTTTCTGGTTCTGGGGAACTGCGCGTCATGATGCGACAAAAACAATGCTGGCGGGGAGAACGGGTGGGTGTAGGGCTTTGCGGCGTTCGAGCGAACGGGTCACAGGAGTGCGCGCACTTCGCCGCCAAGTGCAGAAGGCCGCCACCTCGAGTCTTCGATTTGGCCCGTCGATTTCACCTTCTGTCCACGAAGATCTCTGCAGAGCTGAAGCGCGCGTGCCAGCTGATGATCCGCAGCGTTCCCGAGCCCCGCGCCTTGGTCTTCAAGGCGCCGCATCGAGGCCCACCGGGCCGCAGCTTGCGTGTCGGAGCTTGTCGGCCCCACACCGCTTCCTGCCGAAATCGCTGCACCTAAGCCTGAAACCCCGCCCCCCCCGAGCCCTGCCGCACGGCCAGGTTCTCCCGGCCCCACTACGGGGCTCCTGTGGCGGCCGTTGGGCAGACTTATTCCTGGCAGGGTTGTGGGCGTGAAAGGGTTTGAGCTGTCACTGTTGGCAGTGTCGAAGTCCAAGTCTTGTGTCGGTAGGACGCTGGACAGGAAGGCGGCCTGGGATGTTCGCGCCGCCTGTCGCACAATCTGTTTGCGGCACGCGGAGCATGGCGTTGCACGGGGGGGGGGAGAGAGAGAGAGAGAGAGAGAGAGAGAGAGAGAGAGAGAGAGAGAGAGAGAGAGAGAGAGAGAGAGAGAGAGAGAGAGAGAGAGAGAGAGAGAGAGAGAGAGAGAGAGAGAGAGAGAGAGAGAGTGGGGGGT
>FN648368.1:120520-150421 GCA_000310025.1 Ectocarpus siliculosus
GAGAAAGAGGGGGAGGGGGGGGGGGGGGGGAGGGAGGGAGGGAGAGAGAGAGAGAGAGAGAGAGAGAGAGAGAGAGAGAGAGAGAGAGAGAGAGAGAGAGAGAGAGAGAGAGAGAGAGAGAGAGAGAGAGAGAGAGTGAGTGAGTGAGTGCGGCGTGCGGCGGGTGCGCTTCGCGGGTGTTGAGGGTTGGGTTGCGAAACTAGTGCACCGTGAGGTCTCAACACCGGGAGCAAGCGCTCCTCAAGCTTATGTTCAGATCGAAGGCGCACGCTGAGGGTAGCGCTTTGCTCAGACTGACTTAGAGGTCGAGTGGGCAACATGTCCATGTATTTCCTTTGAGGAGTGGGGAAGAAGAGGAAACACGGCCACAACAACAGCAGCACCTCCTTTCTACCACGCGACTTTACCTCGGGCGTTGGTCTTGGAGGTGACTCCTCCCTAATTGTGTTGTTGTCTTTCTTCGGCGGAGAAGCTTTCGAGGCTGCTGTTGCAGCATCGGCAGCGGCAGCGGCAGCGGCGGTGGCGGCGGCGGCCGTCGCAACAGCGTCGTCACCGTCGCCAGCACCACAGCAGTCACCTGCCTCGTCGCCAGCAGACAACTCAGCAGCGTTACCGCTTGCACCACATGCAACAGCAACAGCGCCGCCGTTAGAACGACTTTCAGTAGCCAACTGAAGGTCCTTCTCGCACTTCGGTTCCCCACCGTTCCTTTCACCCGTAAGACCATCGCCATCAACGCTGCCACCACCTCCGGCAACGTTATCGTGCTGGGCTTGAGCACGACGGTGCTGGGGCAGCGACGCATCCAACGCGGCCTCGAGGTTGCGCGCAAGACTCGGGGCGTCAGACTGAAATCTGCCGAGGTCATCTACGATGCTCTTGTCGGCAGGAAGTGTCCCCTCCGAAGAAGGGTTGCTGCGATTGACGTAGCTGTGTGGAACAGGAATGGCCGGAGGAGTGCTCGTTGTGCCACCGCCGATAGCGTCTCGGTTCCGCCGCTTGTTGCGTCTGAACGCGGATAACAAATTCTTTCCATCCTTCACGGCCGAAACCGAGCCGGGAGCCCGAGGTCTGCCTAGAGCTGGAACGGGAGCAGGGGGAGGAGGACTTTCGCTGGGAATATCGCTTGCTACTGCATTGTTCCGGTGCATACCGCCAGTAGGTGTTCGGCTCGGGTGCGTTTCTCCGACTGCTGTCGTGTGTGGAAACGACTTTTCCATGCCGTGGCACTCCGTCTCCGGGCAGGCCCGCACGATGATGCGCGAATCAACGTCTTCAGCTACAACATCTGCCGAGCTCCCTGCACCCTGCACCCTGCACGGCAGGCTAGAGACAGACAATGCCAATCACATGCACGATCGATCGCACGATGTGCACGACCGACGCGGAGGAATCGAAGCTCAAACCACGGAGCCCCTGATGTCTGTCCCCCGTGGGGTATGCCTTCTGAGAAACCCTGGAGGCAACGCAGGCTGCAACGTAGAGCGCGACGCTCGACCGCACGAACCGCACGACGAACACCACAAGCACCTGCGCTGCGACCGGTCTTCTCTCCTCTCCACCTCTCTGCTCCATACCACCTATTAGCCTTGCTGATCAGATCCTTGTACGATATCCCACGTGCGACATTGGCGCCCTGATTCCAGCGCCGGATAGACCAATCCACCATATCAAACCATGATGCAAGACAAGCACGTGCTGCCGGCAGTGGCGACGGCGGTGCTCGTGTCCGCCATGGTGATGACGTATGTTTCCGCAAAAAGCAGGCGCCATGGCTGTAAAGGTGCGTGAGGTGCAGAACACGGAGATGTATGCTGCTTCGTTCACATGTAAGCCTTTGACTGCAGGCCTGTACAGCGGTGTCATGGCGCCTGCGCGCTATTATCTACATAGGCGTACGCGACGTCAACAGCACAGCAGCGGTGCTGCATATGCAACAGCCTACGCCTTGACACTGTTTCATGTGTCTCCTGATAAGCGCATGCTTTTGGCGTGCTACGTCATCTTCATAACTGGCACAACGTTTGAATGTTTGAATTCCCGTTCACACATGAACCGTGCTGAACCACGTGCGCCGTTCTTCAGCAGGCGAAAAGCGCCAATTGTCGGACCTCGTGCGCTCGAACATTCAAGACTTGACACCGTACCGATGCGCTCGAGACGACTACAGCGAAGGCGTGCTGCTGGACGCCAATGAGAACAGCTATGGTCCATCATTGGTGGCGGGTCAGGTAAAAAACAGGTTGAGCGAACCACAGAGCAGTAGTACAGCATGATCCTGCCCCCTGTCTGCGGTCGAAATATGTTGAATAGAACGAACGCCTCGCCGGAGCGCGTTAATTCGTTGGCGTAAAGTGTCTGCGTTCGGCAAGCCACTGCAGGCCTTGTCGTGGCCTGTCCGAACCACCCCATCTCCCCAATCACCCGACGCTTTCCACGTGGCACCGTGCCCTCAAACTGCTACCAAGAATGCCAATACAAGTCAACCCGAGTCTACCTGAAAAGGATGGGTTTCGAAAACCCGCTAGGGTACACGTCGCCGTCCGTATCCCCAGGGGTGTTGCCAACGATGTTACTGTTGTTGCCATGATTGTCAACTACCCGCGCGAACCACTCCCCCCGTCTCTGCCCGTACGGCGCCAAACGCCAATCGACTCCACATCCAACAGGGCACGGTGGATCTGGAAGGGTTAGACTTGAACAGGTACCCTGACCCTCAGCAGCTGGAGGTGAAAGCCTTGCTTGCGGAGATGAGAGGGGTGAGGCCGGAGCAGATCTTTGTCGGGGTTGGGAGCGACGAGGCTATCGACCTTCTCATCCGCATCTTCTGTACTCCTGGAGAGGACTCCATCATCGTGACACCCCCGAGCTACGGCATGTATAAGGTAAAGTTGATTTGTGCTTTACCTCCAGCATGACACCCGTATGAAGCCTTTCAGATGCCGCCCGTAGCACGTCGTGTTATCCCGTGGTATTTTTCAGCGGAACGCTTTTCGCACCAAAACTCGCCAGCTTGCGGTCCGCACGACTGACAAGCCTCCCTTGGCTTTTGTCTGTTCGCTCTTTTCGTCCGCCAACCCTTTTTCGGCATTCCCAGGTTTGTGCCAAGGTCAACGATGTTCAAACGCAGCAGGTCCCGTTGACACCGGATTACGACGTGGTAGTTTCTGAGGTGAGCGCGTTCCTCGTGGCACAGCAGTAGGCTAAGCAACGCGTAGCGGTAGCGGTAAAGTTCTGCCCACACACCATACTCGAGCCAAGACGTGTTCAGGTATCATCGGTCAACCATGCGTGCGTTGAAGTACACTCTTGGTTTGGTTCGCGAATGTTAATATTTGGCCCTATGCATGCGCGTCAGGTCGGGTTTACATGCTGTCTCTGTCGTGTGCATTCTCTCTCCTCGCGCTCGAATGCGTTCAGTTCACCGGCTTGTCTCACCGTGAGAGCGTTGATCCCGGTGCACAAGCAAAGCCGAACACGCGAGCGAGCAGTGCCGCGCACACCTTAGAGGAGGCCCTCCATTGCTGGGCTGGACAAAGATTGAGGCGAAGCCATTCCCCGCTCTCGTCAGTCAACTCAATAGATGCGTGGTCTGTTCTCCTTCCCAGTGCCTACACAACCGCGAGCAACGTAAAATGCACAGCAAGGCGTAATCCCTTTCGCCCCTGCTTTTGCATTCTCTCTCGTGGTATTTGTTTCACGGATCATGCCCAATATCACCACATTCCCAACACTAGGTTCTCCGGGCGGCCACCCCTTCATCCAAGCTCCTCTTCCTGTGCTCCCCAGGCAACCCTACCGGCAAGAGCATACCCGCGTCCGTCGTAAGAGACATTGTCGGGGGCGGCTTCGACGGCATCGTTGTCGTCGACGAGGCGTACGTGGACTTTTCCGGCAAGGACAGCGCGTGCTCGCTGATCGATGAGCTGGACACGGTGGTAGTCTTGCAGACGCTGTCTAAGGCCTTCGGGCTGGCGGCCATACGGTGAGCGTGTTTTCGTTGTGCAGGGCCTACAAGCACGCGGTGGTTTGCCGGGCAAGTACAGACCGCGGTCGATGGATGGGAAAGGGCGTGTCTCCTGATGTGTGTTGCGGCCGTTATTTGGCCGCTACAGCAGCACTGCTGTTGTTCGGTCGTCACCCACGCTTTTTGTCCAGGTGGTCATGATGTGTTCGTTGGCATGCGAATATCCATTGCGTGGATCTTTCGCCCTCTTCATCATGTTGGAACACTCGCCCCCCCGCCCCCCCCGACTCGTTCCTTTCGCTCTTCAGAATGGGCTTTGCTTACGCGAACGAACACATCATCCAGTACATGAACAACGTCAAGGCTCCTTACAACGTGAACCGCCTCACCCAAGAGGTCGCCGTTCGAGCCCTCAAGGACCGCAGCCTTTACGAGGACCGGGTCACCACCATCCTCGATGTGAGTTCTGTCCGTTTTCGGGAGGCCGTTTGACGTTTGACGCACATGGAAGATGCTGCTCTTCTGTTTCAGGTTGGCATCACCATAAGAGGAGTGCAGGCATCACTGTTCGCTGTGACGCTGTTCTCCGGCCGCGCGAGCCACTCCGTTGTAGGCTGCTCTTGAGCGCCCGCCATGACTAGTGGGTCACAACCAAGTCGCTGCTTTAAGGTGATTGAAACAGCGATGCCCAGACCGAAATGTGCCAGAAGATGAGTGGGCGGGTGCACCGCCGCTGCTTGACTCGCCTAAAGCGTGCTTTTCTTGACGCCCTGCTCGTCAATCGCGGGTGGCGAATTCACGCAGGAGCGAATACGGCTGCAAGAAGCACTGCGGCGCTACAGCTTTGTGAAAGAGGTCAAGGAGTCGGATGCCAACTTTTTCCTCGTCCAGGTGGACCACGCGCAGGAGATCTACAAGCGTATGGCCAACAACGGAGTCGTGGTACGATTCCGCGGCAACGAGCTTCACTGCAAAGATTGTCTGCGAGTGACGGTCGGGACCGCGGCGGAAAACAACCGCCTCTTGGAACTCCTCGAGAAAACCGTCGCAGCGATCTCGGCTCCGTAGCAACCTAGATAAGGGTTCTTTGGATAGCAATCTCGATCAAGGGTTCGTTGGTGGGCGTCATCGTGACACTTAAGAGTACAAATTCGCGTGGTAGTAAAATCGGGCACCCCTTACAGTTCAAACGTGAATTAATGCGGCTCCGAGTGCCAAGACCGGGTTCATGTCTGTTGTACGACAAGGAGAGAGATTGGTACGTGTCTGAGCTGGGAAAGGTAGAAGGAACGTACAGGGAGATGTTTGAGGCAAAGAATAGCCAGGACCTGTAGGTGCCTACAATATCTGGGGCATTGGAATTTGGTTGAATAGGCGGGAGAAGTGATATCGATCGGGTAGATAGGCTAGGGACGTTGCTGGGCCACCTTCGGCAAAGTAGAAAGGATTGATTGGCTGTAGTGGGAAGATGCTCGGCCCTCTGGAGGACGCGCGGGTGGTGCGCAAAGGCATGCAAAACATGAGTACGCACCCACCCCCCCTCCGCAAGTACAAGCAGTATTTCACGATATGCCCCCCCCCTGGTCCGGTGAGAACCCGGCGTGCTCCGTCCCGGCTTTGTAGGGATGCGAGGTCAATGGTCAAACGACTACGGCATGCACGACTATGAGTACACCCCCCCCCCTCCCGGCCCGAATCTGAAACTAACTGCTGTTGGCGTCACTCCCCGCCATCCTGTGTGCTTGCCTTGCAGCCGCCGTGTTTTTGGGGCCCGGTCTTATCTGAATGCGCATTTGTACACCACAAAGAAGGGTTGTGAATATAGATTGCCCTGCTCACGCAGGGCTGCCTCCACTCCGAGCCCCCCCGCGTTCCTTCGAACGTGCGTGGTCGGTTTCGACGAAGTCTTTTTCAAATCAAACTTCAGAAGACATAAACGCGTTGCGCGAACAGTCGGCACGCGGCTTTTCATTCAGATGCTTTTGCCGTCACTACTTTGCGGAATTTGCCGAGACTCTAGTAGTCATCGCGCTTCTCAACACTTTTCACTAGTTTGCACACCCACGCATTGTCTGCAGCGCTGGCTTTTGCCTGCATGTCTGCTACCTGTATGTATGTCTGCGTGTAGGCTTGGTAGGCATAGTGAATTTCAGCGTGAAGAACGATACAAGGTAACGGGTTGTTGTTCTTAACACCACGCCAGGTCTGAGCACCTGTTGTTAGGTGCTTAGATCTTGGATATTTTTAGGCTCAAGTTCTTAACACGTGGTCCTCCCGCCTCGTAGGTGGTGTAATGCAAAACATGCAGCGTACCTGAAAGCACAACCTTTTTTTGTGTTCGCCGCTTCGTTTGTGTAGGGCATCAGGAACAAGTGCACTATGCCCGCACTTTTCCCAAGCGACCGGGGCTCAGATTCAGTCAATTGCTGTTGCGTTATCCCTGCATGTGCCGCGCTATGCGTACCTCTGAAGCTAACAAGAAAATATTTAGCTTGAACCAAGACCGGAGGAACGCATGTCCCGGACAGAGCGCACTGGCCTCCGGCGGTTTGCATGCGAGAACAACAAAACAACTTAAAAACATCCCCAGTGAAAAGCGCGCGATCCCCCAAAAGCCACACACTCTTGGTGGTGCCCCTCTTCGTGGCCGCAGAGTTCGAGTTGCATGGGAGATGAACCGTTGGGGCCTACTTGCGATGATGGAGCGAACATATGTTCCAACTAAAGCAATCAATCCTCCAGTTAGAGAGAGCCATACATAACGTTGTACTAGCTCGCACACGTGGTAAACACAAACTA
The DNA here is from genome assembly GCA_000310025.1 of Ectocarpus siliculosus. Taxonomy (NCBI): domain Eukaryota; class Phaeophyceae; order Ectocarpales; family Ectocarpaceae; genus Ectocarpus; species Ectocarpus siliculosus. The sequence continues at coordinate 127,287 of FN648368.1, forward strand.
CGTAGGTGTCGACTGGACCAGGCCTGTGACCCACGCCCGGGCACAACGCTTCCGGCTTGGAAACATTTTTGACTTGCAACGTACCAAACGAAGAAAACTAATGGTGTACTGTGTACACTTGCACGACAAGCCCAAGAACCAATTCGTACCTACTGGTACAGCTCTTTCACCCGGCTGCCCATCGTCGCGGACGAGCAAATAGTGTGGACTTTGAGAGGGCGGAGGGGTCACCAATGCTAAGGTTCCCTCCACGCTTCTCACTCACTCCTCTCCATCCTTGGCCGGTTCCGCGGCATCGACCTGGGCATCCTCGTGGCCCGCTTTGTGCATGGCGTGCGCTGCCTTGGCCAGGTTGTGCTGCGCTTTCTTGACGTCGGCAGGGTTCAGCTGCGCCACCGAGAAATGCCGCCGGCAGTGGGCGGGGGGGACACGATTCATGAAAAGAAAGAAGGATGTAGGGGAGGGCGCGGTCACTGTGCGAAAGAAGCATAATAGTGATGGGCGATGCGTTGATCTCCCTCATGTATCTATTTCGAACCTCCAAAACATGAAAATATTCTTCGCCACTGGCAAGCAAAGGCACTCGCCGCCGGGCCCTCAAAGGGAGACAAAAGCAGAACGAGAAGGAGCATATCTTCAAGAACCCAAGAGAATGAAACCCGGAGAGATACCAACCAAGGACGGGCCACTGACCCTCTGCAAAACGCAGCACCACGCTACCGTAAGTTTTCCGCACCGTCCCTCATCGTCCCGAACTCACCTTCTTGCGCCTCGAGTGCGGCACTTGGTGACCAGTCCGGGCGGAGGCGTGGGGCTCGTGCGCCGTCTCGCGGGCACCGGGGGGCCTCTACGCACCCAGAAGAGGTCAGGAAGTCAACATAAACGGGTTGGGCGGAGGTTGCAGAGCAATTACAGTCGGGATGGTGGAGATTCTTGCGTCTGTACGCGTGTCGTGAATCTGGACGTCGCTCGCTAAACTCCAAACACGAGTTTCAAAGTATGCGGACGTTATTCATTGTCCGCTTGGCATCGCACCCGCCATGCTTGGCACACGGTAACCGTGAGCGTCGGTGCACAGCAGTCATGAGGCTGGTACGCGATACGCAAGCTTTATTACACCACGACGGGCGACCTGCCCAAGTGATATCGATGCCATGTTGCGAAAACGCCTGTCCCGCGCGATTTCTTCCCGGGGCAAGGCACCAACCGTCGTACAGCAGTGAAAGGAATCTTCTCGAAAAGTGCAAAGAGTTGGCCACACCACACTACGCTGCCACCGGTGCTCACCCTGCCCATCGCCTCGTGCACAGCAGCGGGGTCAAAGCCGTGCGACATATCCCGGGCGAGCTTCTGAAGCGACTTCTTCTGCTGCATGTTCTTCGCAGAGTCCGGGGAGTGCTTTTGACCCCTACGTTCAGGCTTCATGTGGAGGTGCTGGTGGTGGTGCTGTGGTCGAACGACGGACGCACAGGGGGGGGGGGGGGGGGAGGGCGTACTCTCGTGTTTTGCATGCCTTAGCGGGAAGACCATTGACCTCGCGTCCTCGAGGAGACGGAGCATTGTTCCCACTGCACCAATCACCGATGGCCAATCGTTCCTTGCTTCTTTGCCGAAGGTGGCCCACACACTCTTCCCTAGTCCATCTAGGCCATCGATATCACTTCCCGCCTTTTCAACTCATGTCCTGTGCAGCTACCGTCTTCTCCTGGCCAGTCCATGCCTCAAACATCTCCCAGTATCTTCTTGTACTTTTCCCAGCTCAGTCATGTCTTCCCTCTTTTTGCAGCAGCCATCTCGCAACTACATGAACCCGGTCTTCGCACGTGGATCCGCTTGAACCTTTAATTTGTCATCTTCATCGTCTACGTTCTTGAAGGCCAATGCTCCCTGTCCTGAATTTGACCTTCAGCTTTGTCCCTGCATCCATTGGTCCATGTAGGTGCTCCTTGAACCCTTTCCTTCTTTCAACATTCCGTACACATCTGGACCTTCCCTATCCTTGGTGTCTTTGGTTACATTCTGTTCTTCTCTCTTGGTAAAAAATTCATAGGTCTTCTCCTTGTACATCTCGAGATCTTCCAGCATATCACCTTCGTCAAGTCCGAACTCCTTCCATATGTCATCTACAACCTTTACCCACTCCGTGGGTCGTCTACCCCTAACCTAGACGGACGTACTCATAGTCGTGCATGCCGAAGTCGTTACATTATTGACTTCGCATCCCTACAAAGCCGGGAGGGAGCACGCCGGGTTCTCACCGGACCTGGCTCTCAAATCACCAAGCGCGAAGCACCGTGAGATATTCGACGAGTCGCATGAAGGGTGCGCTGCATCCTGCTAACGGTGTTCGGCATCTTGTGCTTACTTCCTTGCGTACGGATGGGTGGCGAATAACGCAAATACTTTTCTCGTGCTTTCACTTCCAGAGACAGTTACAAGCACTGCCGTGTAACCGCCTCGAGGGTGCTTGGACAATTCAACACAACGTGGTGCGCCCATCCCCTTTGCGCGGAGTGAGGGTTCTCAACCCCCCACAACATGATCTACTCGACCACCATTATGGTTGCCGCAAAAAAAAAAAAAAGAGGTAACCTGGTTGCCGAGCTCACGAAGTGATCGGTTTGTTTTACAACGTCGTGGCCAAGCGACCACAACCCAACCCCGATGGCAAACGCTGGGGGGGGTGCTGGGGTGCCAGACGGACGGGGGGGAAGCAATTCGAAATATCCTCCTGAAAGTAGTACCGTCTCCTGGACGGACAAGCTCCCATCGATGCGGCGGGACCTGTGTCTACATAAGCATACCACAAGTGAAGCCCCTGGGCGTGTAGAAGGTATCTACCACTATTTAGGAAAATATTCGCTACAAAAGACGGTATTCTGTATTTGTCTACACGTTTCACTACCCCCCGCCTGGTCACAACTCCTATGCATAACTCTGACAAAAATCTCGGATCCGTGACGACAGAAGATGCATACCACGGACTGAGGGAGTGTTATGGGTTACGGTTGTAGACCCTCACGCCGACTCCGTGTACGTTATGAATCCGTCAGCCAAGCCAGGATGCAATCTATGAAATGGCTTTTTACTTTAACTCACGTCGGCAAGGTGTTCCGCAGCGCGACGCATTTTCTCCGCACGCATGGCTTCCTTGCCGGATTCCTTGCTAGCTTTCTTCGACTCGAGTTCTTCCTCGCGGGCCTGCCTGCAAAGCCGCCACAGCCGCCGGTATCAGGGGATGTCAGGACTCACAACGCTTGCAATTTGCCTGCCGTACCGAAATACTCTGATCATAAACCATGGAGTAGTCTACATGGCGTACACCACGATCAAAGGACTACCAACCGAACCAGTTATCAACGAGCGCGCTCAAGTCTAAACAACGAAGGTGTTCTACATGTCCCCCTGTCATGAGGACTGTCTTGCATGGAGTATAGTACAGCCCGGTCTAAAATTAACCCGGTGAAACAGTTGAATTACCCCGGGTGTTTTCTTGTGGATGATGGGCATGTTCTTGAGCTAGGGTCTGTGGCTTGGGCGTCATGCAACATACCTCTTCAGTTGGGTGGCTTCTTTCCGGGACAAGCGGCCTTCGCCGGCGTCTCGTAGGTGGCGGTTCATGTGGCCAACCATTTCGGCCGTTTTCTGGACGGATTGAGGGAAAGCGGCAGGCAGACAGAGGCACACAGATGTCATGGGTTCACGAGAGAGCGGGCGCATGCAAAGGCGCTGGGAAGCATGGATGTATCATGTCGTGGTAGGCTCAACTACAATGGGAGTGTGATCGATTCGATCAAATCGCACTGCTGTGTGTCCGCGAATGACACCCGAACAAGAGACCGGATGGTCGAGTCGTCCCTCCTGCGTCTATAACTGGGAAGTCGGAACTTGAGAGGAAGAAAGCTTTCTCACCAATTTACGCTCCATGTGCTCTTCCTCAGGGTTAGCAGTGGCAGCCCACGCCAACCCCAACAGGGTGACGGCCATGAAAAACTTCATCTTCGTTGTACGAGGTACTTGTCTATCTCGAGCACGGACGGTGGTGTAGGGGAGGCTGCTTGGTGTCTCCGAAGTGTGCGGAGAGATCACGAAATTTCAGCGCGCTTGGCTTTTGTCTCAGTTGTTAGGGGGCTCCGACCGCAGCACACCTCATGTTTCACATCTAGCGAGCCCCCCGCACGGAGCCAAGCCAACGTACAGTATTACGTACAACTGCATTGCACCGAACAAGGAACAGATAGCGAAGAGACAGGACCGGCGTGACGACGACAATAGGCAGGTGAGCTTGGCTGTACCAGCGGGGCGTGATCGATGGTATCCTCGTTGTGTACATGCGTCCTCGCATCTTCAAAGCAGAACCGTTAGCGGGTTACTATTTACTGTCTTTTGCTCACGCGGCTTGCGAGCTGCAAATGCGATTTACGGGTAAGGTAGGCTTGCAGTCGATGTGTGTGCATATCTGTTCCGCGTGTTTCGGCTACACAAGGAGGGTCGGCGCTTGCAGCTGTTCCCTGTGGGCTGCCAATTGTTTAGAAATGAACCGATAGATGACCATGTGTGTGCGTGTGCGCAGCAGCAGGCATCTGTTTACTGTCAGAGCTCGATGCCGCTTGCTGGCTGCTCCCCTCAGTCGCTCCCGGCGGGAGGCAGAACAATTTGCCCTCTCCAAGTGCACTGCTGTTGCCGCTTCCCCCACCCGGCGCACTCATGCCCGGCCAGTCGAAACATCCCATCGTTTCCCCGCATGCCGGCGTGTCCCTTTGCTCTCCCTAAGCTTCTTTGACGCGACGCAGGTCTCACTGCTGTCGTTTCTTGGTGTGTCCCTGGGCGGTGGGCCGCCAGTGTCTTGCGCCGGGAGCGCGAGATTGGCGACTGCTCGATGCAATCAAGTCTTCACCGCTATGAGCGGGCCGAGGAGAAGACGGGGCCTGTGCCCAAGCCGCGCCCTGCGAACGCCTCCACCGGCGTGAGTACCTAGTCTCGGCCGCCGTTTATTCCAACCATCGACCCGTGACGTGCGCGAGAATAGAGGTGGATCATACATACGTCGAATCAACCGCAGTCAATCCCTGTGAGAAATGCGCCGGCCGCGTGTGGCGTGTTCAATGTGTGCATGCACGTCCAGGAGGCGAAGGGGTCGTCATTCTCCTAGGGCACAATTGCGAGCCAAAACTAAGCTCGGAGATGAGATCAAGGCGGACGGTTGTGTGAAAGCGGAAGGGTCGTTTTCTCGCGATCCCTGTCGCAAAATGTCTTCCTTTGTCGTATGATATGACAATGCAGTTCCACCGCATATCATCGCCCCGTTCCAATCTCCCAATCGCCCAATAAACAAGAACAAAGTAGACTAACGTGCTGCGTGCCATGGGAGCGTACAACTGCGCTTGAAACACACCTCAGTGCTGCTAGCTATATTTCACAGCCCTACATGACGACGTTTTGCCGAGAGAGGTCCACGTGAATCGATTTTCAGCCCGCTCAAGAACAATTGTCAACTTTCGGCTGGATGCACCGTTGCCCCCGATCCTTTTCCGAGAAATGGTTTGAGAATGTACTGCCTTAATATCGAGAATTGAGAATCCAGGCAACGGCGTGGAGACCGTTCTTCCGTGCGCTTCGGACAAAGGGAATTTGAAGGCATATATGTATTCGGATGCTTGTATGCATGAAGACCTTGATAATTGGTTGGATTTTTCTTTTTTCTCCTACCAGCAATATATTGGCTGCTCACTCTAAAAATTCAAATTTTGTTTTGTCCCGTGTTTGTTTGTGCGCAGCAGTAGAGCTCCCTTTCACACCATGATGAATATAAGATATTTTGAGTCGATTTGTTCACACTTCAAGGGGTGTTGTTGTGTGGTTGATGGACGTGTGCGTACTGGCGCCTGCACCGTTTTGAAGCGCGCGTTTGGAACAAGAAATGTGGTGGCCGGCAGCACTCTTTTTTCGTATTTTCCTGGCCAGGTTCTTTCGTGGTTGATAACGTTTGCGCATGGTCGTACTTTCTTGTAGGGATCTGCATTTTTTTCGCCGTTGATATCGTATGCAACGATGGTAGCATTGGAGGCTCTCCCTGTGCTGGTAGGTATCCTGGTGTACTCCTCGGGGCGAGTTTTGATTGTGACCCTTGCATGATTTTGTTTTTCGGTGCCCTCCGTGGTGGTATCATGATCAACTCTCCCATGCCTAACCGCGACGCGTAGGTCTTAGTCGATGAGAAGGAGGAACATCAGGCCGGTCTGCAGGACAACGTCAGGAGGCCGGCCACCGAGTCGCTGGTGCACACCAAGCTTATCGCGGAGGGTCTGTTCGACGTGTCGAGGACCTCTGGCGGGCGAGGTACCGGCACGAGCCCGTTCGATCAGTTCGCCGCGAACATCCCCCGGGTCAGCGGCAAGAACCCAGACGATCCGAAGCGGTCGCCGGATGCTTTCGATGTGAGTGTTCTGGACTTGTTCATGGAAAGCCATCCTCGTGTTGCTTGCTGGACAGCCCCGTTGGCGAGATGAGTGTTTCTTTGATTTTTCGACCTGGCCAAGCATGTTGCAGAAGATGTATGCGATACATGTAGTTTCTTTGTTCTTGCCCGCGTCTCCCCGTCGATGACCAACCAGCGACGAGATGTTCTTTTGTGCTGATGTGCATCGCCCCCCCCCCGCCCCCGTCCTCAACAGGTGCTTGCAAAGGTGTTCGACTTTCAGCAAGATTCGGTCTTGAACCAGCGAGACAACGCCATATCCATGCTGGCTAGCCGCCTATCCAGGTGAGCGTCTTCGACACCAGATGGCCCACCGGACCTAAGTGGCGTTCCTTTACTTTTTCGTTTCAGCTAAGTAGTTTTGTGGTGACACTCAGTGCCAGCGAGGTGAACGGCATCTCGGCCCTTTGTTTCTATTTTGTCTCTTGTGGGGGACGATTTTTTTCATCCCCAACAACTCCAGCTGCTGAAGCTGACTCTATTGCCACTGCCACTAGCTGGGTAGTGTTTAGCGCTGGTTCGGCTTCCCGTAGCTGGCGTTGTACTGCGTCCACGATAGCAGACATGCCAGGTGTACCAGTCATGTACCTCCAACATACGATCTCTTCCGGTGACCGAAGTGTCTGTGCGGTACCAAAGCGAACAACCATGCTCCGACCATTGGTATCGCTGGTGCTGTATGCCTCCCCCTCATCATTCCGTCTGCGTGCCCCCCCCCGTGTATCTGTACACCCACGCCCATTTTTCGCTCCCCGCGTTCCTTCATTGTTTTTTCTTCCTTCTCTCTCTCACGCGAATCACCCAGGGCTGTTGGGCATGAGCTTGAGAACCAAGTGACTCTGCAGGATGCCGGTCTCGTCCTGGAGGCCTTTCGAGGAGAGCTTTTGTCCAACTACACACGGTGGTGTAGGTGAGAACCGCGGTACAGCAGTGCGCCCCATCACTGCAGGGCCTCCTTTCTTCGGGCAATGCTGGGGGTTGTTATGTATTTATCTGGTGTACGGGACGCACGGGGTTGTGTGGATTTGTGGTAAAGGGCACCCGCCGAGCGAGGCAGGAACACGGCATCCATGGCTCTCTCCCTCTGTGTGTTTTGTACCACGTCGAGAAGCTACACCGAGAAAACTTGAAGCAATGCGAAGCTGGAGTCCGTGCAACCATCCCAGGTGTGGGCCCCTGCCTCTTGGGCGGTTTTTTTTTTTTGGGGGGGGGGGGGGCACGCAGCTCGGACGATTCTCGTTGGTCGGCTTTCCCAAACAACAGAGCTCACACCCGACGGATGTTGCTGTTTTTTATGCCTTGCTGTGATGACTGCCTGGCCCCAAACGCCTCCCACGTGCCATATCGATCGATTTGAAGGCATAAGGGGATTCATTTGGCAACTCGTTCGGATAACCGTTCCAAGTACGGTACCGATTGACCCCCCCCCCCCCGTTTTTGTTCCCGTGCAGCTTTCTTGGCGTGACCCCGGTCTCGCTGCAGCCGCTATTCACACCCCCCGGAGGCGAAAGAGCGGTAGAGTTCGCCATGGCTACGGAGGGCGCGCTCATGCTGCTCATCTGGGGAGAGGTAAGAGAGGAGCAGCGTTGGTGTTGGTTGAATGTTGGCTGACTGCTTCCGCTGGTTGGCAGGATATGGCGATGATCGTTTTTGTCGAGTAGTTGATGCTTTTGGGTTGATGGGCTGATAGTCGTGGCCTTGGTGGCCTGACAGGTCAACTGTTTTTGTTGTGGTTGTTACAAGAGTGGAATGTTAGGGTTCCCGGCGATTTATTTCCGTTTTTTGTTGAGATAGTAGTTGCGCCGCTGCCGTGTAACCTGGGCGTTTCGTGGTCTACAGCTCGCCTTGTTGCGAGCTGTGTCTGATCAGATGCTGCAAGATCGGGCTTGTCCAATGCTGGATAAGTGGTTGATCGTGCAGGTGTATTGGTTGTCTTTACGGGAGACAGTGGCATGATGTAAGTACCGGCCTCCCATGATGTTCATCATGGCCGCAAAAGGAAGAATCGCACGTCTGCGCCGGAGGCGTTGTGTTTTTGTGCTAGGACGTTTGTTGTTTTGTGTGGGAAACGCGTGTCCCTTTGGTGGGAGTGGCGCAGGTTTGCGCTTGTTTAAGAGAGGAACGTTTAGTTTTTTTGTGGGAATGTGCGTGGGCCACACACAACGGGTGCAATGCCTTCTTACAACTATGGTCGCCGTGCCCACAGCACGCACCACCAAAATCGCGGTTCCGTGGCAGATCGCCGAGAGGCATTCGAGTGAGAAATCCTCCCGTTTCTCTTGAGGACCGGAATCAGACGTGTACAGAAAAGACACACGGTCATTTTTTGGTCGGGGGTATTGTAGGGTGATTCTGATCGAACACGGAGAAACACGCCCAGATGGCAGTGACGATCTCCCATCTTAGCTCGAGTTGTTGCGCCGGTTCCTGCTTGCCGCCCGTCGTCGCTTCGTGGTAGGTGTTTGTTTCGCCTCTGTTTTGCACCGTGCAGTGTGCTCGCCTTGCTTACCGTATATGACACAAGATAACACACCCCCTTGACCGTTTTTCAAAGCTCGATTTCTCAACAGCAGGAAGACTCACAGCGCCGAAAACGGCGGCGTTGGAACCGTCTCGTTGAGATCTTTTCGAAAATGTATCATTTCGTTTATGTATCCTCTTCGTCATCGAGTAATCAAGCTTTGAAAATCGGGCCAGGGGGTGTGTTATCTTGTGTCATATACGGTATATTTGTCTCCTCCTTTATCCTCCCGCCTGCCGCCCTTGTGGTAGCCGCTCTCACACATGACACTTGGAACACCTCGTTGTCCTCTTGTCGAGCACGTTCTCGCGCTGGTTCTCTCTCGCTCTCGTTGTTCTGCAATTGTCAACAACGCCGCTGGTGTGCTCTCGTACGCCGATGCATGCGCCCTTTCTGATTTGTTTTCGCCTTTCGCGGTCGGTCTCTTGGAACTTGGGTTTTGCAGGCGGGCAACCTGCGCTTTTGCCCCGAGTTCCTCTGCTTCCTGTACCACAAGATGTCCCACACGTTCAGGACCGTAATCGAGGGCAAGTCGCCGGACATTACGGTGCGTGGCCTAGCCTTCGTTGTTATCGTTTGTATACACGGCTTCGTGTCCTGTTGTGATGTAACCCGTTCTCATGAACCAGGCAATATTAGCGCTCAAGGCGTACAGATGCAAGAAATACATGACGCGCGGTCGAGACGGCCACCATGGTCAAAACAGTATTTTATAGCGGTGTTTCCTCCTTTTCACAATAGCTTGGTAGACGCTGCTGTTGCTCGTGCGGCGGGGATGGGCTATTGCTTCTTTTCACTGTTTCTCTCTGGCGCGTCGTCACCGCGAACTCTTTTGTGGGTACACCGTCCGTGTCCTTCCTGCTGCGCAAGGTTCCCTCGTACCTCGACGAGGTAATCACCCCGGCCTACAGCCTCTTGGCGGAGCAGCTGTCCAAGATCGGGCACGGAGTGATCGACCACTCGAGCGTGAGAAACTACGACGACTTCAACGAGATATTCTGGCAGGAGGAGTGCCTCAAGCTCACGATCGCCACCATGTTCGAGGGGAAGACTCTCAAGAAGAAGTGAGTCGAGAGGGTTCCGTGAATCCAGGAGAGGCGTGAGCTCTTCGACTTTGGAAGGCGTGTTGGTTGAGGCTTGGGGAAGGACCTTGACAGCATTAGTCTATGACCGCGGAGAGTTGTCGAAGATCGTCCCCGACAGCTTTGATCCCTCGGGCACACCTCAGTGCCAGTGTTAACGCTCCTGTACCTAGAGTTTGGTGTAGGTCCTGATGATGCTGTCCAACCACGTATCGAACAAGCCCCTCGGCTTCAAGCTTGCCTTGGCCGCGGTGCACCCGCCCTATCGTGTCTTGATGTGTTGTTCCCCGCCGGCACTCTTGGTTCCTAATTGTATTGTGTTCCCAAAACTGAAACGTCGAAATATACCAAAAACACTTATTTACGTATGTTGACCGGCAACAGGACTATGAAAAAGCTAAATGTACTTCTTCGCCAAACATGTCGCGTCATTATACGTGTCAGGCGGCCGTTCCTTCTTGAATGGGAAAGTCCGCTGCAGGCCCGTCGTTCCACCATTCACTCCGTGTACTGTACCGTGTCGTTTCAGAAAAGAGCCACTGTCACCGCACCAGACCTTGCTTCGTTCCAAACCCCTGTTGGATGCGGATGAGGTCGACGATATCTCTTTCGATAAACAGGAAGACCGTCTTCTTGTCCAGCTTGGCGAATCGTCTCTCCAACCTGGACAAGAAGAAGGTGTTCCTGTTTACCGAAAGGGTCGGTGTCGAACTCGTCCGCATCCCACAGGGGTCCGGAACGAAGCGACTTCCGAATGCGTATATTTTTTAATCGACATGGTATACGCGTGAACGGCTGAACGACGGCCCAGCAGTAGGCCTGCCGCATCAAGAAGGAATGGCCGACCGAGTGCTCGATGTAAAATGCTATCGTATACCATTGGCAAACAATAATTCGTTTATTCGTTCCTTGCTTCGAACGCGGTTCAGGAATAATTCATTTTGGTACAGTGCGGAAGAGTCTGTCGATTTTGGTTGTACGATGTGTGCGTAATGTTGTACGGGGAACCCTGAAGATGGCATTGCCGCCACCCTCAGCGCACGTGGGGTGCTCCTGGAGGTCCAATCTTACTCTGACTCATGGGCGGACCCGTCTGTATCAACCGCAAGGGGGTCTGCTGCTCAACACGAGTTTGCACCCACGTACTCACTCTTCCTTCTCCAAACCATTCAACACACGAAATCCCGAAGGGGATCTACTGCTCAACAGCAGTGTGCACTCACTGACAAGCTCTTCCTTGTCCCGACCATCCAACACACACAGGTTCCAGAAGACTTTCGTGGAGCGACAGAGCTGGCTGGTGCCCATATTTCACTTCTGGAGGGTGAGTGGAGTAATCCATTGATTGGTTTGAGAGCACAGGATACGGCGACATGCGTGCATGCGTTGAGAGTTTCTTTACTCTTGGAGGCGGAGGCGTTTTCCTACGGGGATGGTTGATTTTTGGTGAGAAAGTGTGCCAGACATTGAATAGATTCTAACTCATCGCTTATTGCCCCTGTCCAACTACTTGAATTCAAGCTTGACGTGAGTCGCGATGGAAACGTTATTTGGTCGTAGTTTTTCGCCGAATGTTCCAGTGAACCCTCAAAACGCACTTCACTACATATATGCAATTTGTCACATTTTTTCCTCACTCGCTTACCATCTGCGCCCCCCCCCCGCACGCCTTGTGTGTCTTCTCGCGCCTTTTCGGTCCTTGAACGACAACAATAACAAATGAAGGTGTACGCGCTTCACATCATGGGGTTGCACGTGATGATCGTGGGCGCCAAGTGCCAGCAAGACTTGGGGGAGTGCAGCTATGCCCAGTGGGCGTCGACCGTGATCACGCTCTACGCGTGCTCGTTCGTCAGGGTACATATTTTCTTTTACCAGTAGTATGTTCCGCCTCTCGCATTTGAGCCGGTCCTTCGGCGTGTTCTCCTCTGAACTTATGTCGGGGGTTTGGTGTCCTCCACACTCTCTCTTTCGCGCTCGTTTGTTTTCTTTTTCAACACACGGCCGCATAATGCCGTCCAGTCCAAAGCGTGAACGCTTTTGATACGATAGAATAGCCACCAGCGTTTGTCCATGGTCGCGTGCGAGTGTACGCTATAGTCTGAAACGCCCCAAGTCTCTGTACGTGCCGTGCTCGCATTAACTCTTTGCCGTGGCACGTGTCGTATTCTCCTTTGTGCTCTCCGTACGGGGAGCAGGCGCACAGGACCTACTCCGCGACCCAAAGTGATGCGTCCTCACGCGTGTTCCGGGGTCACCGCGGCTAGGATTGTGGATCACCCCCCCCTGTAGAGGCGATTCACTCCCGACCAAACCGAAGAACGCTCCACGTGCCTGTTCGTGAACAAATCATGGACACAATTGAGGGCAGAGCCAAGACAGGCAGGATCCCGTCCACTCTACAACAGCAGCAGTGACCAAACTTCGCGAAATATCTGCCTTTGCACCTCTCGATCTGTAAACCTAGGACCTGTGGGACATCAAGCAGGCGGCGTACGTCTTCGGAGGTCACCGGGGACCCTTCGGGCAGCTCCTCCTCAACATCCTGCGCGGCGGGCTGAAGGCGGTCATCACTCTCCTCCTCGGTAGTTTTTTTTTTCGTTGTCCTATTCTTGACTATCATGCCTACGTTTGTATTATAAGCGGCTTCCTCCGACTTCACTTCCAAGATCAAGCCAGAAGTTCACCCCCCCCCCCCCCCCCCACCCACCCCGAAAAAAGGGCCCAGGAAAATAAGCAGACACTCATGGCCTCGCCACCCCTCTCTCTTCGCACATGGCATGATGCTTACTTCCGCCTCAACTGTTTTCGCACACCCCTTCCTCCCTCTACTTTTGTGCATGTGTTGTGTTTTTTGTTGCTTTTGGGATTCGGTTCGGTGGCGCGTGGTCGTGATGGCGTGTCGGTGGTGGTGGTGGTGGCGATGATGATGGTGGTGGTGATGGCCGCGGTGAAATTTCTCAGTGGTCATGTACTGGTCCGACAGCGAGTTCTTCCCATACACGGCCGCCGTATTCTTCGTCATCGCCGCTGCGTCGGAGGTGAGGAGCGTGTTGTGTCGGTTCGGCGAAACCGCCGGCGTTTGTTGTTTCCGTTCGGCGTTACCCTTCGTGCGGATTCCCGGTTTCGCGCGTGCCTTGTTCCCGTAGGACGCCTCGGGCCGCTTCAACCCCCAATGCATGGGAGTGGTCGTGGGGCTAACCGTGCCGTGCACGTTGTGTTCGTTCCCCTCCCCGCGAAAATGCCTTGGGTGGTGGTAGAACACCTGTTTTCAACTCTCTTGAGCTTACGAAGCCCATCCCCTCGGTGGTCCCTGTCATATGCCACGCTCTTGGAGCTACTGCCGTACGGTACCACCTTTTTTTTTTCTTTTTTCTTAACTTTTGGTCGGCGGCGTTCTGTCGACAGGCGGTGATGCTGACGGAGCTGTGGTGGGGCATCGCCTCGTACGGCAAGTGGGGCACTTCCACGGAGCGCAGCTGCGCCGGCGGCGGCTTCGCGGCCTGCCTACCCTCTCGCCTACGGCAACTGGGGTGGTCGTTCATCGGGAGCATGAGCGGAATCAACTCGGTCAACCTCTACACCCAGGTACGGTCGGTGTATGCGTCGGAGGAGGATGCGCCGCTGTTTTTTGTTTCGTTTGTCCTGCTGCTGCTGCTGCTGCTGCTTCTGCTGCCCGCGAGGCTTCGGTGTCCTATGTGGCGACCTTGTTGTGTACCAGGTTGGTTTTTGGGCCGCTTGTTGTTGAGCGCGCTGTTTCGGGTTTGAGACGTGAGCGGCGTTGTTGGTGTTTAGTCGCGGCAAGGTCGTTGTGATGCCAAGTTTTTCTTTCGATTTTTTATTCGTCTTCAAAGTTTGATACTAGATTTCCAGTTACGCATTCAACAGAGCTGCGTTGCTGGCTGCAAATCAATAAGTTGTCTTTGAAGAGCACTTGGCGGAGTTTGAAGCATGTAATCGTCAAATTGCAGCGATGCCACCTCCCTCTAGCGTAACTATATCCCAATTTCTAACTCTGATGCCTGTCGCTGCTGCTGCCGCCGCCGTTTTCTGTGGTTGTAGGTGCATTCCCTTCCTCCGATAACGAAGAGGGTGGCCTACATCCTGTTCTGGGCTCTCGTCCTCACTACCAAGGTGCGTAGCTGCTGCTGCTGCTGCTGCTGCTGCTGCTGCTGCTGCTGCTGCTGCTACTGCTGCTGCTGTTTTCGTTATCGTACAAAAGACCTACGACAGATAAATGTTGGGGGTTGTTGCCTCCGTGCCTTTATGGTTTTCGGTCCATACGTATACGAAATGGGAGCAGCCTAGGCTTCTTGTGGCGGATAAGTCTTTCAGGGGGTGCGACGGGTGTTGTGCACTGCGGCACACACGGCTCGATTTTCACTACTGTACCACCAATTTGCGAAGAAGAGGGCAGGGGTGTTTCTTGGTTCAAACCGCCCTGGCCTGGCTTACAGAACGCACGCAAGTTGCAATCTTGTGGTGATACTGGAAGTGGGCGTTTGCTTGCTTCCGGGGACCGATAGTCCACCCTCTCGATTGTTCGTGTAAGAGTGCTCGTCGATAGATGGTGTGTCATGCACCATGTCTTGTGCTCCGTACCGCAGATCCTGTTCAGCTACTTCGTGGTGATCAAGAAGATGACTCTGGCGACCTACACCCTCAACGAGGCTGATCCCACGGACTACGACTTCGGCGTCCTCGGCACTCTCGAAGACACCGGCAACTACCTCTACATCGCCGCACTGTGGCTGGGCAGCGGCCTCATCTACTTCCTCGACATGCAGATATGGTGAGAGAGTGGGAGAGAGACAGGAAGGCGGGCAGACAGAGAGAAGGAAACACAGAGACAGACAGGCAGACAGACTGAATGACACACCAGCGGAAGACTCGTTCGTGCGTTGTGACCTTGAGAGGTCGAGAGGTCGCGAGCTCTCGGTCTGTGTGTCGCTCATCTGAAATTTCGTCGTGATCTAGCCCGTGCCGCCACGTTCATGCCAAGACACCATGACGGCGTCCTTCGACATGCAGGGTTGGGGTTAGAGACGAAGGACTTAAAGTTCGGCGCGCTCAGGCTCTCGGCAGTTTCGTGCGCGACGACAAGAATCATGTGCTCGAGACGACCCCTTGTGTATGTGTGTGTTTGTTTTCGACGCTCGTCTAGGTTCGTGGTGTGGGCTAACATCGCGGCCGCTTGCGAGGGCGTGAGGCGGAGAGTGGGTGAGCTCCACTCTGGTTCGCAAGTGGTGCGCGCTTTCAGCCATCTTCACAAGGAGTTCTTCAAGTGAGTCGTGGATGTTGTTGTGGTTGTTGTTGGTGTCTTTGCACTTTTTCGACACTATAATACGAAGGGCCTCGCACCTCTTGTGAAGGTTGCTGCGGAGGTGTCATGGCAGCCTTCGAGCCCGGTGAACACGTTTTCCTCGCAGTCTCCCCGGCCTCGCCCCCTGCTTTCTGTTGCGCACACAACGCCCCCCACGTTGCACCGATGGACTAGACCCCAGTACGGCCTCGATCGACTGCGGCGTCACCCCCGTACGCACACAAAACATGCACCTCACGAACTTGTAATGTTGGGCAGTGTGGGACGCGCGCCACCATGTCGAGCGCGGATATCGGATGTACTTGAACTCCTTTTGGTTGGCTTGCTTCTTCTCCCTGCGCTCGCTTGGGTGGTGACGTTACTGTCGCACATGAGGCACACCCTCGGACCATCTCAACATTTCGTACGTACTCCGAAATCCAAAACTCCCGGGCTAGTTACGTTCTTGTTCGTTTAGTGTGGAAGATTCGCACCGTTCCAAGGAATCGGACGATGGCCGACTCCTGGAACGCTAGACACCGTCCTAACAGACGCCGCTCGCCGCCTTACCAAACAAACGCCCCAGCTACTTGAAGCGCGAGATGCAGAGCACGACGATGCACACGCGGTTCGCCCACGTGTGGAACGAGATCGTCGACGCCATGCGCGAGGAGGACATCCTGTCCAACAGGGAGCGGCTGCAGCTGCGCTACTTCCTGATCAACCTCCGACTGCCCACCGCCGATCCCAACGCGCGCAACGTCAACTTCGCCCCGGAGGCTCAGGTGTGGATGGGTGCTTTGTGAGGATACCTGTGTTGTTTGCGCTGCGGCGAAGACAATGGTGACGGTGGCGGCAATGGTCCGAAGACCCGTCTCGTGGAGGGCTTTCCTTTGAATGTGTACAAGTATGAACTTTGGTGTCCTCTCGTCGTGGTGTAGTAGTCGAGCTTGTGGGAGTCGGTTCCTGGGGATGTGGTATATTCTGTAGCCTACGGCATTCTTCACGTCTTTGTTGAGCCCCCGCTTCCGCCTTACGCACGTGCCTGCTTTCGATCGAAGTCAAGGCGCTTCGGCGGTGTCGTTCTTTTGAGACTGCTGCGGATGCGGATGCTCACGGGGGGTGGGGGTTTTGCCCCCCAAGACCATCCATTCGCTGCTCTCCCCCCACGCTTAGACGCTCTGGTCTCATGTTGTGTAGCCTCAAGAGGGTTTCCACAGACGTTTGGTACGAGGCGACTTCTGCTTCTGCTTTCATTTCTTCTGGTGCTGGTGCTGCGCGTGCTTGAAGGGTGTGGCTGCTCCTATTGATGTTTGGTGGTCGCTTTTGCTAACGACTTGTTCGTTTCTCGGCCGTGCGCTTTCATTCACTCCTGGGCGTCTGTGCGTGTTTCCCTCTCATCCGTTGCAGGAGGGGGAGTGGGGGCCCCTGTTCACGCTATTGCCGGAGTTCCTCATGTCGGGAGCGGTACAGCGCGCGGTACAGTCGGCTTCTGATTTCGGGTGAGTTGTCACGCTTTCATTTCGCTTTTTCTTTGCCTGTCGTGGTTTCTGGTGGATTGGTTGCCAACGGACGTAGGCCATCGCAGCCAACAGTGGTGTGGATCGTTTGCCCTCGGGATGAACCATATCCATGAGGATCTTCTGCCCCCCCGGATGACTATGCGGGGCCCCTCTCCACGATGACGATTTTGGACGTCGTTTGTAGGGTCACACCTCGTGTTGGTATTTCACTCTTGACGTCGTACTACTGTAGTGTGATGACCCCCTTATACTCTCTGCTGTTTGGTATACATCCTAGGCTTGGCGTTTTTTTTTTTATCGGTAGGGCTCTTTTTCACTGTTGTGAATCTCGTGCTCTAGGTAGGCTTCATTCACGCTTTTTTGTTTTTGAATCTTCACTCTGCATCGAAGGCTCATGTGATATATGTTGAATGTTGAACCGTTAGGCTTCATTCTTGTTTTCGAAATCTCTCCGCCCTTTTAGGAAGAAGATCGCAGACGACGTTGCGGAGATCAAGCGCGAGGAGAGCCTGGCCATGCACCAGTCTCGCAACAACGTGGTGAGGGCCTCGGGGGTCTCAGTCAACGACCGGCAGGCCAACGCCAGCAGGCTGCGCGCCAAGCTTGCGTACCACCAGGCGAAGTTCCTCCTCACCAACGGGAACGACCAGGTATGCATACGTCCACGCATGCCATGTGAAGTCGACACATGTATATTTAGGTCGTCCCGGGAATGATACGCCGCTATGAATTGATCGCTGTACTGATTCATCCTGGACCCGTTTTCTTTGGAATTCGTTTGTTTTTTCCGGGTAAGAAAGATAAACGATTGGAGTTGTCATGTATATGAAACTATGAAATCGTCGCTATTTTTGCATGGACGCTTCTGTGTTTGGATATAGGTGGTTTTTCTGTGAGAAAGATTCCCCGACGTAGCGGGATACGGTACTGTGAATTCGTGTGTATTAGTTGGCCTTGTTCTGTAAGAAAACCAAAGTAAGTGTGGTGGGCGTTTGATTGGTGATCCCTACAATTGTAAAGACTGGGAGAAAATATAACGCGTTGCATCCACCACTGGCGCCACCAACAGCGAACATTACTAACTACTGCTGTAGCACCGCATGACCGGGATATAGACATCGATTACGTTACTGCGCCAACGCGTACCCCCGCCCCAACAGGTGTCTTCGGAGATGGTGCGGCAGCTGTCTGCCACCGCCTTCATCCTCATGGACGCGCTGTGCAGGAACGATGATCTGTCTCGCTCGCTCTGGAACCTTCACCGGGCTCTGTTTGCCAGCGATGTTGGCCAGGGTGGGAAGGGCATCGGAAAGTGAGCAGCAGCACGTTTGTTGTTGTTGTGGTCGTCGTAGAGTGGCCGTTGTTGTTTGTTGCTGTCGTTGTCGTTCTCGTAGTTGTGCGTGTTTCTGGAGCTTATGCCATCGAGGGGGGGGGGTGTTATGTTGTCGTTTCAACAGCTCCCTCCCGTACTGTAGACGTTTGCCTCCGTTGAAACGCATTGCTGTGTCCACCTTCATATTTTCCTGACACTTGTATTGCTCTTTGATCCACCCTTGCTTGGTGTTTCGACGCTTCTTCGAAGGTCGGAGGGCTGGATCGCGGCGCTGACGAACTTCAGCGACAACAAGGACAAGCCGGCCGTGAAGGTGGTGGCTTCCTTCAGCAAGAGGAACCTTCTCTTCTCCGTTCAGAAGTGAGACGTTCTTATCCTTGCTACCTATCTTGCTCCCGCTTGCCAGCAGCTAGCTGGTCTTGTGCCCGTAATGTATGGTGTGCCGTTGCAATCACGTCGCCTTGCTCCTGTTGTGGCCGCTGTTGCGGTTAACCTCCCTCGCAGAGAATAAGTCCGCCTGATTTCGCCGGTGGGATGCTTACGCGCATGCCGCCATTCGTTTTTGCAACTGTTTTCGATGGAACGGTGTGCTCGTTCTGTGCTGGTTTTGTGTGTTGTTTTTGCGCCTCCTTGGGGGTTTTGTTGCCCGACTTCACGCCGGCAACAATATCACCAGCAGAGAGTATCAACCCCCAGCTTGACGATACCAGCTATTTAGTGCTGCTGCTACTGCTACTATGCTGCTACACCATTGTCACCTTGGCAACAACGGCAACGACATTGCACTAACATCGCCAACAATTCACAACGTTTTTTGCCAGCTTCCCCGGCTTCGTGGCTGCCATGATCGAGCTGGTCAAGGCCCTGAACAAGCACGTCACCACCCCCAACTGGAACAAGGACGTCGCCGCCAAGCTGGACAAGATGGTTGAGGCGGTAAGGACGCGTGACGCAGAGAGGGATGCAGAGAGAGCACGGGGCTGGTGGACGAATGTTGCTGAGTGTTGGTGGTATTTGTTTTCTTTTCAAAACTCAAGGCAACCGACGTTGTTTTGTTCTCGGTTGGTAGGGTATAGTGAAAGATGTGTGCGTTGAGTTTTTGGGGATGTCGGACTCCTCGTTATTTTGTTCTGCACGTCTTGTTGTCGCCGCCGTTGTTAGTGCAATACCGACAAGCTTAACATCCGCAGGCTGACACATTTGGTCACATACATAATAGACAAAATTCTCAACAAGAGCCCAGGATGATTCAAAAGTGTAGAAATGCTCGCCCGCTGACGGTCTGAATAACCATCTAGCCCGACGCAAAACGTTTTCAGTTGGTTCCTCCCCAGGCCCCCGCCATTTTCCCAGGATCTGATTCTTCCGAACCCCTCTGCCATCGGGCATGACGATGCATGTTGTGCTTTGATGCGGCCGTGACACGCAGCTGTTGGCTCTGCTGGAGACGAAGACCGACTCCATCCCCGACAACACGGCGGCGAACGCCTTCCTGAAACTTCTCCAGGTGGGTGTGCAGGGGCAGGAGGGCCGTCCTTAGTTTGGATGGCGTCGGGCTGGATTTTTGTGTCTTGTTGGCACTGCCTTGGAAGTCAATGAGGCTGAGGCTGCTACTGGTGCTACTGCTACAGGGATGGGGCCAAGGATTTTGCTGACATGTATTATTGTGGGGTGAATTATTTATTGTCGTCTTGATGTAGTCAGATTCCCTGGATAATGGAATCGTCTCGAGGGTCTCAACGAAAACACCCCCCTCCCGCCCACCTTTTCATGCACACGCCGATGTACGCTGTTGACCCAGCGTAACTCAAAGCGCTGTAATCAATCGAACCAGGCCCCTGAGTCCGCTAGCACGGAACACCAATCACACTGCTTGCTGTGCTGCCTGACCGCACATCCCAAAACATCAGCCACACCGCTGTGCTGACCTGACCATACAATGCTGTGGCATCCCGACACATGTACCTGTGCGGCACTCAACGTCTACCGACCGATGATTCGTATCCCCAGAACGTTCGCCTCAACCTGGACGCGTGGAGGTCGTCCTTCAGCGAGGCCGGGGGCGCGGCGCCGGGAGCTCGGCCGTTCAAGTCGACGGCGAAGGAGTTCCTCCGCCGGACACAGGTGTTCCTGGAGGCGCCCGGCAACTCGCAGCCCGGACTGTGAGTGGAGAGCCAGAAAGACGGTTTGTTTTGTACATCGGAATAGCCGCAGGAACATGCCGCTCCCTTTGTGTCCTTGTTCTTGGCCCGCGTTTGCGAGCTGTTTTCGCCTGGAGACCCGACAGTTTTTTCGCTTGTTGCTTTGCTGGAGATGCTGGCCAAGTGTCGGCCATGCAGCGGAAGCCCGTTCCCCACATTTCGCAAACAGTGATGATACGGGGGTTGACTTCTCCTTGATCTCGCCGCTTGCGGCGCAAGCAACGGAGCACAGCTCAACTACCAAGCACAGCAGGGCTTGATGCAAAACCGCGAGATGCAGCAATTGGCGAAATGAAAACAAGGCCGCCGTGTTTGATGCCGAGTCTTCCCCCTGTCTGCGTTTTGCCTTTCTCGGGTTGTCGGCACTGTTGGGGTTGTCCAATAGGGTTGCTGACTTTTCTTCAGGTTCGCGGATTGTCGGTGTTATACTACTGTTGTGGTTGACCTATAGGATTGCTTAAATTCGGTTCTCGGTTTGTCGACACTGTTGTGCTTGGCCAATAGGATCAAGGGTGCGGAGGCCCGACGGCGGATCACCTTCTTCGTGAACTCGCTGTTCGTGGAACAGCCCAAGAAGAGGAAGGTTCTCGAGATGCCCTCCCTGACCACGCTGACGCCTTACTACAACGAGGACGTGGTGAGTGAGATACCGTGGCGTTGTTTTCGCTGCTGTTTTTGTCATTCCTACTGCTGCTGCTGCTGCTGCTGCTGCTGCTGTTGCGGGCATGATAGGATTTTCTTGAGTCGTCATATTCTACGGGAAAGAAAAAATTATCGGCAAACAAGGTTAAGGTTAAGGGTAAGGGTAAGATGCTCCACCACGACGAGGACGTGGCGAATCAGAGAAAACGAGTAGAAGGTAGAAATGCCATGGCGGCGGTAATGCGTGTGCATCCATCACTGCTGCTGTGTATGACCTCCAATTCATCGGCGTGATTGATGGCTCTTTCTTGTCGTCAATGGTTGCGTTTGCCACGTGTGCGTCGTGATGACTTTCTATTATTTTGCCGAGATGCGCCGGCAACGTGCCATCGTTGTGGTGAAGAGATTGACGCGTGGCGTTGGGTGACGAGACTCGCGTGGAATATTTTTTGGCGGCCTCGTTGTGCACGTGCAGGTGCTGTCGATGGAGAGCCTTCGGGAGGAGACCCAGGACGGTGTTACCGTACTCGAGTACCTCAGGCAAGCGACCATCACTATGTATACCTTGTAGCTTATGTCCTGTCTATTTCGATGCATTCTGCTGTTACCTGTATCGGCGTGTGTCATCATGCCAAGGGCGCAATGAGAAGGCTGTCAGCTTTACCGTTCAGGGGTTGTTTGTGGTGCGATTGCTGACCACACACAGCTAGCGTAGGCTTTTCATCATTCTGGCTTGTGTTTCGTGCCCTCTACTTGTATTCCAGGGCGCCAGTCTGCACACCTTCAGGTGTATTGCACCAGCCGGGGTCGCACCGGAGGAAGTCTTGCGTGTTTTTTTTTTCGTCGAATTTTTGGCGTCCTCTCGCGGCCCCCGCCGTTTTGACGAAGTATTTTGGCCGTCGGTGATTGGTCCTGTGTGGACAATGCTCCGTTCTCTCGAGCACGCGTTCCCACTGGCCTAACAGCTAAATAAGGCACGCGGACATGAGTACGCCCGCCCCCCTCATCGCCACCACATGAACAAGAATGACAACAGCAATATCGCATCAACCGCCAACGAACCCCACCGCCAACAACGATGACGATGACGGTGACGATGACGACGACAGATCCATCTACCCGGACGAGTTCGACAACTTCGTGGAGAGGATGCGAGTGATGAGCACGAGTAAGAGCAAGAAGTACCTGTTCGACCTGGACGTGATTGACCCCATGCTCGACGTCGTGCTGGACACGGAGCTCGGCGCAGACCTCTCCCGAGACAGGTGTGAACCGTAGGCGGTAGGCCGCTGCTCGAGGTGGTGCACGTGCGCTGCAGGTCGCTGCTTGAAGTCGTGAGCTCGGTGTGCGCATGCGGTAGGCCTCTGCTTGAGGTCGTGGGCGCGATGCACGCGCGCAGTGTAGGCCGCCACTTGAGGCCGTGCGCAGAGGCAGCCGTCGCAAGGGCGTCCTCTACAAATCTCTCCGTCTTGTAACCAAGCGTTGGCATTATTTTCGTTGCTAGAGTCAGCTAGTGCTTGCTTGTGGGCGGATGTTTTTTGTTTACCCCGTCTCGCGTTTTTTCTTCCGCAAGACCTAACCGTATTTCGTAGCCATTTTTTCCAAGAACAAGCACACGCCGAAACAATGACGTTCAACATACACTCCATTTTTCATTTTTTCCGTTACACAACCCTCCAACCGTTCTTCCAGCGTGTTGAAGCGGGTGGAGAGAGCCATCATCACCGCCGTGCAGAAGAAGCGGAAGAACGACGGGCTCGACCCGGTGGACCCAAAGGAGGTCGAGGAGGCCGCCAAGGACGTAGACGTGGACGACATGATGCTCCAGCTGCAGATGTGGGCGAGCAACCGGGGGCAGACCCTCTCGCGGACGATCCGCGGGATCATGTACTACAGCCAGGCAGTCCGCCTGCTCGCGGTGGTGGAGAACATGTGAGGGGGCGCGGGGGGGGGGGGGGGGGGGGGGATATTCTATCTCTACCAGACTGTTGGTCGGGTACACCTGACGCCTGAATTCTGACCCCAGGGGAGGAAACGACTCCACTAACACCTA
>FN648368.1:154206-164531 GCA_000310025.1 Ectocarpus siliculosus
TTGCCTTTTTGCCAAAATGTTTTTGATTTTTTTTTTTAAAATTTTTTTAGAAAACCCTTTTCCCCCCCCCCCCCCCCCCTGCACCGCTGTGGACACTTGAAATACGCTGTCTCGGTCTTAAGGTTTCCAAGGGGCGAGACACAGGCGTATCCCAGGTGACGGGGTTCACAGCCAAGATCAGCATGGGTAACGGCATGCAGGTGCGGACGGACCCCTTTCCTTTCGTTGATGCGCTTTTTTCCCCTTAGTATTTGCGTGTTCCCAAGGGTGACATGTGCGTACATCAATTGGATCTCTTTTTCTTTAATCTGTTTAACGAACGCAGTATCGCTAGACTTTTCCTTCTTTACCATACGATGCATTGCTGTCGTGTAGGTGTGATGTTGGCCTGTCCGGAAGAAAGATTGTCGGGTGTGGAAAGTAACGACAGAAAATGTAGCGCCAGCAACATCCTTTAACTGTCGACGATCGACCCCTCGCTTGTATGGTTACGTCAGGCCCGGTCTAGGGAGGTTGGAAGACTGGCGTCTCAGTTCGACATTTTCCGGCTGCTTTCGTTCTACTACAGCAGCGTCGGCGGCTTCATGAACCAGGTGAGCGCGCGAACTCCTCTTGTTTTCGCGACCTGTTTGTGTTTTCATTTTTGGACGTGGGTATTGTTGTGTTCTGCTGGTGTGTTGTACTTATCCAATGTTGACCTAACGGTTTGACTGTTATCGAACATGAACCTCAAGTACCTTGTCTTTGTTCAAAGGCCGGCGGTTTGTCGGTTCGGTTATTGTTGTTGTTGTTGCTGTTGGTTGTTGCCGCTGCTGTTGATTTCGTCGTCAGTGGTGTAGCGTTGTCCAAATATTCCGCCCTCCCCCCACTCGGTGTTTGCCATCGGGATTGGGTTTTCGTCGCTTGGCAACGACGTTGTAAAACAAGCCAATTCACTTCGTGAACTCGGCAACCAGGTTACCGTTTTTTTTTTTACCTCGGTTTTTTTTTTTGGCGGTAACCATAATGGTGGTCGAGTAGATCATGTTGTGCGGGGTGGAGAAACCTCACTCCGCGCAACGGGGGATGATCGTACCACGTTGTGTTAAAATGGTCAAGCATCCTCGAGGCAGTTACACAGTGCTTACAACTGTCTCTGGAAGTAAAAGCACCAGAAAGTAAATTAAGTCATACGTAGCTGTCATCCGTACGCAAGGAAGTAAGCACAAGATGCCGAACACCCTTAGCAGGGATGCAGCTCACCCTTCATGCGACTCGCCAAATACCTCACGGCGCTTCGCGCTTGGTGATGTGAGAGCCTGGTCCGGTGAGAACCCGGCGTGCTCCGTCCCGGCTTTGTAGGGATGCGAGGTCAATGGTCAAACGACTACGGCATGCACGACTATGAGTATGAGTACACCCCCTCAAGGCCGTGTAATCCCACGCATGGTGGTCCCTTCGTCCCCCCCTCTACGTTATTGAACTTCCGTTTCCTCCTCCTCGCAGGTGCTTCTCATGACGGCGGTCTTCCTTTACGTGTGAGTGGTGGTGGTCGTTGTTGCTGCTGTTGTAGTACCGTAGGTGTGTAGTACCGTAGGTGTAGCTGTTGTTGTGATTGCTGCAGTCGTTGTTGTGTTTGTTGTTGCCATTTGTTGGACGTGTCGTATTTGGTGGATGTCATTACCATGGTCTTGGCCGTTCCGTCCATGTCCTGTTTCGGCATCACCCGCTCGTTCTTCCTACTCTTCGCCTCCTCCCCCTTGCCCACGTATGCCAGCGCAACTATGTATGCGACGTTTGCTGTGCTCGTCATCTCTAACCAAGCCGCACCTCTCCTGTCTGGTACCTGCGTGGCGTCAACAAACAGGTACGCGAAGCTGTACATCGCGTTCGACCCCGACTTCGTTGACACGGTCGACGACGATGTGCTCGATGCCATCTCCAGCCAGTTCCTCTTCCAGCTGGGTTTCCTGCTCATCCTCCCCATCCCGCTGCTTCTGGCCGTAGAGCAGGTGACCAAACAGCGCGGCAAGTTATTTAGCACCTGGGACAAAATGCAGTGATATTTTGTTGCTGCTAGACGTTGATGGGGTTATTTTCGCGCCTGAAACGAAACGAAACAAGGAACACTGTTGTTGCTGGACATCGTGGACGTTTTTTTTTTTTTTTCGTCCTGAGACAAGACGTAGCAGCCCTGGGCATTGTTGTCGCTGGACGTCAAGTTCGCGAGGACACGATTGCACGTAACCTGCAAAGGAAAGCTGTTTCGCCAACGCGAACGACTGGCGTCAACACGAGTGCACCTTCGTTAGCATGTTTGATTTTCTGCTCCCGGTGTTGGTGGTGTGGCCTCACACGGGGGTAGCGCGTCCTATCCTATCATACCCGTGATGCGGCAGTGACAGCCCCCTATCGAGAGGGTTGTCTTGGCACCCTGAGGTAGTGGCTCATTCCACCATCGTGTTGCATTACTCCCTCACACCGCCGCCTCTACGACATTGCCCAGTACCGTGCGGCTTGGATAGTCTTGAGTGTTCCGTTTTTCTTATCCTAACTTACCCCGCCTCCCTTTTTCTTTCACCATCGTACTCACGACTCAGTTGTACCTTTCTTACCTCTGTCCCGTCCTCCGCCCCGACTAACCCGCACGATGATCCTGTACGCGATCACCATCATCATCTCCATCGCCGCCACCGCCGCCGCCGCCGATGTAAACAGGGCATGCAACGCGCTGTCTCGACCCTGTTCAACATCATGCTCCGCCTGGCGCCCTTCTTCTTCATCTTCTCGGCCGGCACGAACGCCCACTACGTCAACAGCGCCGTCATGACGGGGCAGGCCAAGTACCAGGCCACGGGACGCGGCTTCGTCATCGCCCACGTGAGTTTTTCTTACTTGGAAGTTATTTTTAGGGTACATAGCGAAAAGGGAGAGCACGCGCTCTGCAGGCACCCGGACAATTTCACTCGTCTTCGGTGCTCAGTTGTGTTTCCGCCCCCCTCCCAACTAAACCTGCGCCAATCGCGATCGTAGCTTGTGGTAAATTTCCTTATTTTTTTGCGAGGCGGGCGCCGCGCCTGCGCTGGCTGCTTTGTTTGGTTGGCTCGGCTCGACCTCCGTACCTGCTGTCTTTTGTCCCCGTGCTTGTCGATGCCCTCGTTTGCAGGAGTACTTCGTGGACATGTTCCCCCTCTACCTCACGAGCCACTTCAACCCGGCCTTCGAGCTGCTGGTGGTTTTGATCGTGTACGCCAGCTTCGCGACGTCCGGCTACTTCCTTGAGACTTTCTCCGTGTACCTGCTCATCATCGGCCTGCTGTGGACACCGCTGGTCTTCAACCCTAACGGTCTGGACTTCACATACGCCAGGTACATGTCCATTCGAAT
This sequence comes from Ectocarpus siliculosus, assembly GCA_000310025.1. Classification (NCBI taxonomy): domain Eukaryota; class Phaeophyceae; order Ectocarpales; family Ectocarpaceae; genus Ectocarpus; species Ectocarpus siliculosus. The sequence continues at coordinate 157,573 of FN648368.1, forward strand.
CGTGTCGCGGCAGTTTTCCTCTTTTTTTTATTGGTGTGGTTTCCTGTTGTTATGTTTATTGGCGTCGATGTCGTTGTTGTTTTCGTTGGCTGTTGTCAGCGATAGTGGGATGCATCTACAGAGACGGGGCGCAGAATGTAACAACTGTGGTTCGAGTTGACATGGACCACGCATCTTCTCCCATGCACAATCACAATCACAGAGAGTGAACCGAGGAGTGAAACAATGAATTCACTTCGTAGCAGCATTACCAGCGATGTCAAGGTTACTTGTCTGTGTCGGTGGTTCCTTATTTCCTATTTCACGGAGCCCCGTCAGCTGGGACTCATAGTTGCAACCTCTTCGTACTGATTATTTTACTCTAGCTTTATCGCCCGACTGTACGTGACCTCTTCCTTCTCTCCGCCATCGATCCCCTATTTTACCGCTACCCCTCCCTTTCGTTTCCTTTTCTCCCTCACAACTCCCCCCTTCGCAGCCAAGACTTTACCGGGTGGATGGAGTGGATGAACAGCCCCGTGGATGACCCGAAGAAGGGCTGGCTCTCGTGGTACAGCAGGGTATTGGAGGAGACGAGGACCGAGCTTCCCTTCGGCAAGAAGCTGCAGGCCATCTTCCGCCGCTCACGGTACGGGACGCGAGGAATGCCTCCATAACAAGATTTGACTATTTGTTCGGTCTTCGATACCGTTTCGCACTGCTGTTGTTGTGTTTTTTTTTTCTTGATTCGGCGACAAACACACGCACTTCCACGACAGCATGTCAGTGTGTGGGTCACGGATCCGTTCGGTTTCGTCCGTATGACAGTGTTGCCGGCGTGGTTCCGGAGCGCGGATATCGCCGCGCCGATTTGTTTTTTGTTACCGTCGGGTGAAGGTGTATCCCGCCGTAATGAATTCGGTCGCTGTTGGCGGCTTTGTGTGTGGACCTGCACGACTGATGGCCTTCGACGGGTGCAGGTCCGAAACAAGCTCGCCCTCTCCCCTCCTGCCTCCTACCTTCGGCATCGCCCCGGCCATCTCCATCGGTGTAGCCGTCTACGTTAGTCAACTGTCTCGCTCTTTGTTGTGGACCGTTTCGGCAATGTCTCGAGCATTATATCACGGCAGTCTCCCTTCGGCTGATTTTTGGTTCTTGGAATTGCGTGCACCTGCCTCCTAGAACATACACCGCGCGCCAGTTTCCCCAGCGTTTGGGAAGCCCCTCCGACCCCTCCCCTCCACCTCATTCTGCGCTCTCTCATCGTGCCATGTACCTCCACCCCAAGGCTGCTGATCCTCGTGTACGGCTTCCTGACGGCCATCGGCGAGGACTACGACGGCGGCATCGACGGCGACGTGTGGCCCGGCTCGGTGGTGGTGGGCACGTGTATGCTGATCGTCGTGGGGCTGCTCATGTGCCAGTCCTGGATCCGCTCCAAGTGCTGCCCCCCCAAGGCGCTCAAGGGAGGCATTCAGGCCGCCAGGTGGGCGTGCAACCGAAACCAATGGAGAGGAGGGCGGTGCTACTAACAACGCCAACTCTAGCCCTAGCCCTAGTCGTATCCGAAGGTGGTCGTGCAACCAGAACGGAATGAGAGAGGGAAGGTGTAGTAACCCTAGTCCTAGCCCAAGGTGGTCGTGCAACCATAACGAAATGGGAGAGGGAAGGTGTAGTAACCCTAGTCCTAGCCCAAGGTGGTCGTGCAACCAACACAAATTGAGGGGGGGCTACATGTATTCCTCTCACCGAAACGGCTGGAGTGCTGAGTATGATCTTGATGCGGTAGGGTAGGCCCACAGCGTGGTCTCACATGGAGAAAAGTATTCCACAGCTTGATTTCAAGCGCTCGTAGAGCGATGACGTCGGTCTTGGCGCTGAAGAAGGGGACGGTGTTGCTGGCCTTCTTTTCTAGCTGCACCCTTTTTTTTTTCCACAGAGGTATTCAACATGCTAGAAACCCTTTGTTCGATCTGATTGATTATTGTCGAGGCATGTTGCTCACCTGTTGCTTGTCGCATCGGCCGGTGTGTTCTGTGCAAAGGTGGGCTCGTCTGTCGAAGCTCTTCATCCTGGTGGGCGTTATCGTTGGCGTCATCGTGCTCACGGATTTGGACATTCTCGAGAGTATTCGACAGGTGAACTGCAAAAGACCAGACTTCCAACACACACCCTTCGACTGTGATGTTGTCTCGAACGGGTTTTAGTCTTTCAGTGACCGTACTGTATATTTTCTAAGAATATCGAACTAAATATATACTGTAATTGAGCTGTCGATACCGTGACCCTCGATTCCCATAAATGGATGGGCTACTCTGGCAACTCAAATCAGGCTGTGCACACATGTCTCTCCCGACATGTCCCTTGCTATCCGCAAAGAGGAAGCGACAAATATTAACTCCAAGGGTAAGGTAGATGCACGACATCCGAACCTCTGAGGGTACAGGTATGAGTAAAGCTCCCCTGGTTACATTAGTTGGGCAGGTCGGGTGTGCTATGGCTAGGTCCGTCGTGTAGATATTATTGTGGGTGTTGGCGGTATGGTAGTTCTTTTCAAACAGCATTTTGTGACCCTAGTCTGGGGGTATGAACAAGAGATTCTTGCGAGCGCTTAGAACCTGCGATCCTTAGTTCTGGCGTGGTTGTTTTCTCAACACATGAGCATGGAGACAAACGGTCCCGAAAGATTCTTTGCGGTGACCCCCTCTTTTTTTGTTCTCTTTCTGAGGGTGCATGGCAAACCAAGTGTAGAGTATCGGAGATGAATGGCTCAACGCCCTCGTTTCTTGCTATTCGGCGCCGCTCATGGCCTAACCGTGTCGATGTACTCGTCTCTACTGTGTTTTGCTACGCCCTATCATATGGCGCTTCTTTCTTCCAACGTCCCTGTTACCCCGCTCGTTCGTTCCCCTCCGCCGTCCCCCCTCTCTCTCCGCGGCAGTTCATCTTCTACATCCTGTCGTTCGTGATCCTCATCTACTACGTGTCCCAAATCGTCGTGCTCTTCATGGAAGACGCTCTGAGGAACGTGGCCCTGGTTAACCTGGCGTTCAAGTCAGTGCACCTCATCACGGGCATTGTGATAATTGCCCCGGTGCTGCTGCTGAGCTTCTTCCCCCTCTTCGTCGACCTGCAGACGCGAATGCTCTTCAACGAAGACTTCTCCCAGAGGTACGCATGCGTTTTGCGACATGTTGGGCGCTTTGCCACGGGGTTAGGGATGAGCGAAAAGCAAGTTGCACGGAATGCTTTGCGCTACCATGTATCCGGTGTTGTCGAGCTGATGTTCCGGCTTTGTTAATGCAGGGGGTGTCCTACAAGAACGCTACAAGGTGCACGCATGATGCACTACGCGCCCATTCAACGGGAAGAGGGAGGGTTTTCCCAAAATGGCGAGTGCGGGTGTATGCGCCGAAGCGTTATTTTGGGACGTTCCATTCTCACGCATGCTTGCTGTTGGCCTTGCCGTTGCCGCCTTTGCCCTGGCCGCTACCTCCCGCCCAACCACCCGCGCACAAACAGGTTCTCCATCGCCAAGATCTTCGCGAGACAGAGCAACCGCCGCCATGTAAAGAAGAACGACTAAACGCCGGTGGTCGTCCCACCATCCTCGCCGCAGGGCGGAGCAATCCGACCGTCATGTCGTGAAAGAGGAGCGGTTAGGACTACTATGATAGTAGTTCCGGCACAGTCGTTCCCACTTTAAGGACACCCACGGGGTTACTTGAAAAGAACCGTGCCCTTAGAGCGGGAGATGTGTCCTTAATGCCCCCGTGCTGTTTTAGCATTCTGCGGGGCACCATGCTTCTGAAAATAATGGTGTCGTTGAAAGCGGGGAGCGTCCTTAGGTGGGGACGACTGTACTATTTATTATTTGCGTTACTTTGATTGTTGTAGGGGAAGTTCGGTCCCCATTGGAGATGGTAGTTGATACTTGATATAATAGTTGCAGGGGAGGCTAGGGGAGGGCTAAGGGACCAAGTGTCAGGCGAAAGGTTTTGATTGGGCGGTGGGCAAGTAGTCTGGATCGTGGTGCGAACAGCGGTTGGTTGCGTTTGTTCCATGGCGGGGGACTTTCCGGATGAAGAAGGATGGGAGTATAGCATAGAGGGGCCTGTACCGAGTTGGGCTTGCATGAATACGGCGTGTTGCACTCTCGTTGTTTTTGGTGTAAGAGCCCGGTGTTTGTTAGTAGGCCTTTTTCTTTTCCCGGCCAAAAGTTTTTGCTTGGTTCCCGTGGACTAGGCTAGGTAAGCTTTTTTTGTTGGGTGTCTATGGTTGTCTGCGGGTATGTGTTGCCCCTGCTGGTTTCCTGGCCGCACACGTTGTGAACGGTGGTCAGAGTATTGCCATGTATGGCAACGAATGGATGTTTAGTTATAATTTGCAAGTTGATAACACAGGTCGTCCGTAGCCGGAAAGCAGTACGCGCTAAAACGCTTTTCTGTGTGGTGCTTTTGACTGCCTGCCTCCGTTGAAATTCATCACTAACGATACGCAAAATGCAACAACGACAACGGCCGCTGCTCCGTTTTGTCTTGCAATCGAACCCTGCCAAATGTTTATGAGTTACGCGCCGAGGTCCGTACACGGATGTACATAAAAATTACGCACACGCTTTTCCAACGCGTGTTTCTCTGGGGCCCATTCCCCCCGGGCGCGGGGGAAAGCCTCACTGCTTGCCGTTCTTGTGAGATTGGGTTAGTCTAGCGGTGATTCGAACAAGATAGGAGTCAATAGGTCATTGCGTCAAACGCCTGAATCGTTGATGTCATTCTAAAGCTCCTCGCTGTCTAGGAGCATTGCTCCGCCCTCTTTTCGCACGGAAACATGAGCCACAGCCTCTTTCCGCACCTTGTGGACATGGTGATGTCCGATCCGGACACCACAAATGTTACTAAAAAGAATGGATCCATCACTCACATCGGTCCAAAAAAAAACGAAGGCAAAGTACCGCAGGAGGGGTGGGTAGGGGGCCCTAGGGAGAGGAACCATTCTGTGTGAACGAGTTGGAGTAAACGACAAAAAATGCTGTAGCGTCAGCGGAAGTTCTGTTTTTCCACGATTTCCCGAGCAGCACACAGCGATATCTTCCCTGTGGTTCAACAAGATAGTTTGATTGGAAACCGTGGAAATACAGGTAGCTTTCTCTGATGCTATGAATTCATTGCTAATAATCTATCTTTTTTGAGATTCTTTTCTTTCAGTAGATACTGCTGTAGAGATGGATTCGTTGGGTCGTTGGGTCAAGCTACTGTTGAGAAAAATGTCCCTGACTCTTTTCGTAATTAAGGAATAATAAAAACACACACAGAAAGACTACCCACTCTATGATAGAGATGGATTCGTTGTGTCATACTGAGAAAAAAAAAAAAAGGGCCGATGCGGCGAAAATGCGGCGTAATCCACAATAATGTTTATGTTTTCATGCTGGTGTTGTTGTTGCACTCCACCTCCACCCTGACACAATACCGGCAGCAACGACCCGAGGACCAAGGAGTACGAGGGCAAGCTAGAGGCCACAAACCGGCCTTGATTGGCGCCAGCCCTTGCCGGTCGTGAAAAGAGGGTCAGCCAGTGCGTTCGTGCGTGCTGTGTGTTTCGGCGGGGGCTCTGCATCCAAGGTGCGTCGTTGCACCCCGCCAATTGCTCGCCGCCGGCGCAGCATTGAGCCCTTTTGCCTTGTGTCTTGTGAGCCAACCCGATGTGCTAGCTCCTCCTGGCAGGACTAGAGAGCGCGCCTGACGTGATGTACTTGCGTGGGCGAGTCCAAGGGGGCGAGTCCTTGGTATTCTCGAGTAGTCGACGGGCGACTCCAGGTATGCCCGCCGGGAACAGCAGTTGCACACCAAAGTCGTGTTGGACCGCACCGACCGGAAGCCTGCTCACACGGGGTTTGTCTGTTGAGACGAATGCCTTGCAGGCGGTGATTGCACGGTAGTGGTAGGCGGAGCAGTAGGGTGTGCCCCCTTCCATTTCCACATTCCAAAAAGTGTTGTATGCTGTGCACAGCAATAATGCCGAAGTTCAACCAAAAAGGTGAACAGCAATGTAAATAGCGCTATTTCCATCTCAATTCGTAATACCAAAAGAGGGCAACCTTCCCCCTGTTTAGATCTTATGCGTTCAGTAGAGGACATCACGAAGAGGCGTCATGTGTGCTGGAACGTTCAAGCTTTGCTAGATACTTGAGCAGGAACATCAAAGGTCGCAACAGTCTCTGAAACAGTACATGATCTGCCCCCCGGCACCCCACATTTGTCACAGTCGTGCAGCAGCTCCCCCAGCCTAGCCTCGAACTCAGAGAAGCGGGAAAAACGCGGAGGAATAGCTTGTATGGTGTTGTCACGACGTTTTTTTTTGCCCTGACTGTCCCCGGTCGGCCAGCCTAGTTATCGATTACTGTAGACACGCCTGAAATCAACCAGGGCCTAGGACCAGTACCCCCCCCCCCCGCCCCCATCGGGGTTGGGTTTTCGTCGCTTGGCAACGACGTTGTAAAAGGAGCCAATTCACTTCGTGAACTCGGCAACCAGGTTACCGTTTGTTTTTTTTTACCTCGTTTTTTTTTTTTTGGCGGTAACCATAATGGTGGTCGAGTAGATCATGTTGTACGGGGTCGAGAAACCTCACTCCGCGCAACGGGGGATGATCGCACCACGTTGTGTTAAAATGGTCAAGCTTCCTCGAGGCAGTTACACAGTGCTGTCTCTGGAAGTGAAAGCACCAGAAAATAAATTAAGTCATACCTAGCTGTCATCCGTACGCAAGGAAGTAAGCACAAGATGCCGAACACCCTTAGCAGGATGCAGCTCACCCTTCATGCGACTCGCCAAATACCTCACGGCGCTTCGCGCTTGGTGATGTGAGAGCCTGGTCCGGTGAGAACCCGGCGTGCTCCGTCCCGGCTTTGTAGGGATGCGAGGTCAATGGTCAAACGACTACGGCATGCACGACTATGAGTACCCCCCCCCCCCCAC
>FN648368.1:164705-240981 GCA_000310025.1 Ectocarpus siliculosus
TTTGACCCTGGATATCACCATTCAGGAAGCGGATTTGAGCGCGCCAACACACACACCTCGCTGCTATAGGGTGTCTTATAGTGATATCAGTAGAATGCATCAGGTGTAATGCAAGAGAGACCTCATTTGAGGGCCGGCCGTTTTCGTTTTTTGGACTTGAATTGTGACAGGTGTGATTTTTTATCTTCATTTGAAAGGAGGCTTGTGCAGGTAGACTTTTCATTTTTGTGTATTTTTTGGGCAGTTTTTATTGCCGCCCTGTGGGGGAATAAAAGATTTTTGTTTTCCCGGATGCCCTCCAAATGGTTTTGTGTGTTAGTTTTTTTTGGGGGGTTTCCTTGAAAATTGGGTTTTTTGCCATCCTTCAACCCCCACCCAAGTCCTTTTTTAGGGTTTTCCCATTGATAGGGTAATAATGCACGCCAGTTCAGGGGGGATTAGCCCGGGCATACACCCCATTGAGTTTTTTCAAGAAGCAAAAAAAAATTTGGATTGGAATGCATAGGGGGTATGGCCGGAGGGGTTTGCCCCCCCGGGGGTTCCCCCCCCCCCCCCCCCGGATGTTTCGTTTTGCGGACCAGCAGAGCGGTACATGAGACCGCAGTATGCCATTTTTTCCTGCACCCCTACTTTACACAGGGGAGCATTTACTTGCCAAGTTTTCGCCAACAAGACTAACGAACAAGTAGCCCCACCACACGAAAGATATATCAAGGGTAGTTGGGGGAGGCGGAGATGCATGCCGTCGACGACAGGCCGTTTTTCTTTTTTCACAATACTCCACGGAAGTACCTTGGCTGAAGCTCATAGCCTGTTTTTCTTGTCTGTCTCCTCTCTGTCCTCGCCCCCCGCTCTGCGGTTGATGCGTTCTTGGCCACCTGCGCCGCCGTTTTACCACCCCAACCGTCCGCCCTTGGTCTGTTAGCCTCCTCATGTCATGTCGCATTTGAGTTTCTCCTGTACCACGATGCGTGAAAAATCTCCGCCCGCAACAATATCCGTGCTTGCTAACGCCTCCCACAATAACGTTTCTCGGCCAGATAGGCGTCTTGTCATTCGAAGTATCTTGTCCTGTTTCTCACTCACGTGTAGTCGGAGCTGCGAGCCTTTCCACACCGCTTGGCACGTCGCATCATGGCACCTACCCGCTCGTGATTGCGTCTTCTTCCGCTGCACCTCAAGCAGCCCAAGCGGTTCGAGCCCAAGACCACCACGATCGGCTCCAAAACATGCTTCTGATGGGCATCGGATCGCGAGGCTTGGAGCTGGGCACAAAGACGGGGACGCTGAGCCTGGTAGTGGTGTCCGCTCTGACCTACTACGTTTGTTGGAGATGGTCTGAGACTTCGCGGGCCCGCAGGGTGGCCAAGCTGGGGCGGAGCGCCGCCGGCTCGTCCTCGCTCCCGAGCCCCGTGGCCGTGTTGCCGAGATGGATTCCGTTCGTCGGCGGGCACACACTTCAGATGGAGTCTGAGAAGGTGGACTGGTTGTTTTGCAGCAAACACACATGCATGTTGTCTTAGAATGCCCAGGCTCAGCCTGAGTTGAGCCTGGCGTGTGGTTTTCTCATGATCCAACCGGTACTGTCTGTTCGGTGGCATGAAGTGTCACAGCGGCCAGAAATCCACTGCTTTGAGAGGCTCCCGCCGCTCCCCGTATGCCAGCTCTCTACGTCTTTCTTTCATTCGCTGAAGATCGCGGTTGAGATCACTAAACCGGCGTCGAGTGTTTTGTCTTCCGTCCCGTCTCCTCCCGTCAGACTTACCCGGAAGGTCCACCTAGCCTTCTTCATGGTTCCTGTCCGTAGTGTTTCTTTCCCTGGCCTCCCTCATCGTCCCGTCGCGCTAACGTCTTCGCATGTACGAATCACCCTCATGATCCCTTCGTTTTTTCATGTTCTGGCACGTGGTGTCCGAATCCTTGAACCCTCGTCAGATGATGCAGCAGGTCGAAGGGTGGGCGGACGATCTCGGCGGAGACTACGAGATTACGCTTATCGGGAAGAGGGTGATTTTCGTCACGGACCCCGAAGACATCCGCCGCATTCTTCTCCTCCGCCCTTCCAAGTTCAAGAGGGGTTGGCGTCCGGTAAGGGTTTTTGTTGTCGAAATTCCGTGCAATCAATAATCCTTTTGAGACGATGAAATGTGTCGTTCGCGTCATGCAGGGGACGCCTGTCTCGTTCCATGTTTCCTTTGTTGGTAATCCGAGCTCAAAGCTTACGGGAACAGAGTGCCTTGATGTTCAAGGGGAGATCTTGACGCACGTTTCGTATGTATTCTGCTAATATTATCAGGTCCTGTCTACTTCGGGCGTAAGGATGGTGACCCCCCCGCGGTGTACGCCCTCACACACACACGTAAATGCCCTCTGGCCGTTGTGTCCGTACTTCTTTGCCTCTTCTTCCCTCCGCTTTCTTTGCATGTCTGCTTGCCTGCTTGTGCTTGCCTGCTGTCCTGCCTGCCACTCCCAACCCTCCGGATTTGGCCACCAACCGCGACAATTTCGAACGGGCTTCTTCCCCGCGCCAACCCGACCCCGTCCCCCACCGACGACAAGTCACAATTCCCGTGGATGTCGAAAAAGGTAGGGGTTTACCCGTCCCTTTTCTTCGAAGAGGGCAAAGAGTGGGGCCGGTCGAGGCGACTCATAGCGCCGTTTCTCAGCGGGCACAAGAACGTTGCTGGCATGGTTCCTTCCATCGCGAAGGTGAGGGAGCTCTCCGTGCTTCTCGCGAGCCTTTTTTTGTGACAGCCCTGTTTGCTCCCTCTCTTTGAGCATGTATTTCTTGGGCATGTTCCACGCTTAGAGTATGGATGCCGAAGTTGATTTTCTCTCTCTGCTCGTTCCACCTCGCATCTCTTGCTCATGTTTCAGGGCCCGCCGCCCACTCGGTGTTGTTAAGTTGCTGCTAACCTCGAAATCTACCACAATAGTGGCAGGTTAGAGCTTGATTATCTCCCTCAAGGAAAAAACTCGGAACTTGCGGGGGGAGACTGTTAATTCCGTGAGTATTCGCACTTGGCTTGGCGGTGGACGATGTTGGCGGTGGACGATGTGAGAGACGGTCGAACCCTAAAGAGGTGGGGCATTAAGTTGTTTTTTACTTCGAACACAGCTCCTGTGTGCCCTTCCTTCCGCGTGGGTACCCCTGGCTGATACGTCAAACAGGTGCACCGAAAGGCGTGTACTGCTGTAGTAGACTGGCGCCAGACTAGCCAGACGGGACAAAACACGCAAACCGCAGCAAGCCGTTTCTCGTGCCTCTCTCTCTCCGCTCGACCCGTAGATCGCTGAGCGGGTCTGCGCCAAGTTGGGGGATGGACAGGGAGAGCCCGTGGACTTCGTCCAGGAATTTGGTGAGAAATGAAGTATAGAGACACGCCGCCGGGAGGTTTTTCCAAACCACCCCTGAAAACATAGACTTGAGCCCTATTGTGATTGAATAGCGATTCCATGCTCTTCTCTCGAGCTTGTGGTGGCGTGGTGGACAGCTCGGCTCATGATTTGCCCTTTTTTGTACCGGCGGCGCGGCGTCGATTCTGCGGCTCCTCCCGCCAGACATACTTTTGCGCTGGGCAGCTTCAGCTTGCTGCTCTCCGTTCTTTGGACGTCCTCGCATCTCACACTATTCGCATGCACGCGAGGCACCCTTGCACAGAGATCAAATTTTCGAGCAGCAGATTTTCGCCTCCCACGACACGATCGCTCTCCTTAAAGATGCGATTTTCCAGCAGAGGGGTACAACCGCGTGTTTTTTATTTTTCTTCCTGCTAATATTTCTGTTTTTGTTTTCTCTAATTGTTGATATTTTTTTATTACTCAAAAAGACACCATGCCGAGGTAGGTGCAGATGACATTTTCCACATTTGTTTCCGTTCTGTTCAACCCTTGCGTGACTGGGTTGGTTTGATTTTTTTTTTTCCCAGCTGACTCTCTGTGGTCAAAGATCTGCCATGCATGCGTGTATACCCACAAATCACGGCGGCAGGGGTGGTGCAGCAGTGGGTCCATGTGTGGGGCTCACAGGGATGGGGACACGGGTATACGTAGAGGACTACAGCTGTACAGCAGTAATCGGAGAGAAAGAAAGAGACGGCAGCAGTAGTTTCTGAGCATAGACTATGTCTCCGACAGCAACCATCCGCACAGAGGATGTACCTGTGCAAGCATTACCTGTTTGTACATCTTCTCCGCCTCATCGTTGGACAGAGCAAACGGCAAAAAGCGCATATGCTAGCAGCGCTAGGTGCGAATACACTGACGGGAAACCGCCTCACAGAAGCGATGAAACAATAACGGCTCACTCAAAAAACTAGACCATCATGAACTATGGCACAAAATGCGAAAAAGTCGTGATACATGTTTCAATTCTGTACGATATTGAAGAACTGTGATCGGAGGTGTGATCGGAGTGTAGTTGTGAAAAAACCCTTGAGCGAAATGTGGCACACAGCAGACGAACCTCCTTTCACCCCCAATACTAGGAACCACGCGCACCGCAATCACAAAAGCATCAAGCACCGAGGCAGAGGCAGTACGTTAGCATCGGCACCGGTGTGCGTTTGCTCTGCTCTCCCCCACAGATGCGGCACCGGGTCGATCATATGTTGAGGGTGCTGTATGTACCCTCCGGTGGTATTTCGCGTTTGAATCTTGCAGCAGTACCGGTAGGCAGTAGATTGGATCTGGAAAGGATATCTGCCCCACAATCAGGTAGGTTACGCATGGTGAATAGTATTGTACTGTGTGTGTCCTGTGCGCATTGCTGATACGGGCGCTTTTTGGGTGGGCTGCCTTTTTGTCTCCCTGCCGGTCAATAGGTATTTTTGTTGCTCTTGAGCGAGGCACACCAGCGATATTTCGGCACGCAAAGTGACCGGAGCTGAGAATAGAGCTGAGTCGGCCTTTAGTCACATACCTGGTAATTGCTATCTCCCGTTTCAAATCTTGTTCCTCGGATCGCCCCGCTGTTTTTCGCAGGGCGCTACACTCACGATGCTATCGCCCTCTCAGGCTTCGGCTTCGACGCAGACAGCGTGCGGGCTACCAAGGATCGCCCCAGCGTGTCGTTCGAAGCCATGGGTGCAATCGTCGAGGCTGCCTTGGCCCTATCCGTGGATCCGCTGGCAATGTTAGTTCTTTTCGGGGAAGTAGTGAGGGCAAGTTATATTCCGTCCTCTCGGCAGCTGTGAAGAATATTGTCGGTCGGTGCCCCCGTGCCGTCGATGTGGCCCTGCTCGTGAGTTTAACGGCCTTTGCACTGGGTAGAATATTGGCATGCTGTTGCCTTTCGAATTGATACAATACCGCCACGTCATTGGTGTCTGTTCGTTCGTTCTTTCACAATTTTTAGAACTTTTTGGTTCACTTGTTTTTGCGCACTCTTTTTACTCACTCGATTTTGTCGCTGTCTTTTGGTTCACTCGTTATTTTCACAGTTTTTTGTTCAAAGTATATTTGGGGCTCTTTTTTGTTCCCTCGTTTGTCACTCGATAGTTTGCACTGGCTTTTGAATCACTCGTTGTTATTCAGTGTATTTGTTCTCACGGTCACTTGTTTGTTCACTCTTTGTGGCGGTTTAAGGTCACTTGAATATATTCACTCGTTTCACTGCAGACTTAGTGGTTGTACACTCGATATTTTTCATATTTTTGTTCACATTTTCTTTCACTCGTTGTGCTCACTGGTATGTACGAAGTATTTTCAGTCGTTTTTATTATTTGCACTACTTTTTATATACACTTTCGTTCACTCGTTTGTGTTCAATGCTATGGTTTTTCAGTTGTTTTTGGTCACTCGTTTTCGTCCACTCGTGTATCTTCACTCGTTTTCATTCATGTATTTTCCCCACTTTTTTTCTGCTCGAGCAGAAGATTCATGTTGTGGACGCTCTCACAGTGGGGTCGGACGTTCGTAGGGCAATATGCGTCTCATTTTCAGAGATGGCGTTGACATATTGTGACGTGATTTCCGGAATGCCGGGCAGGTTGGCGTGGTCGACTCTGTCGTCATTGTTGCCTTGGGTCCGAGAGATAAAGGAGAAGTCTTCCAGGCTCCAACGCGTAGTCGAGGTGAGCGTGAAGATCGTTCCGAAGAATGGTCAAGTGATAGTTCTTGGGGGACGCAGCAGGCGTGATGTTGCTGGGGAGGGTTATCCTGCCGCACGTCGACACGTTACCCCCGGCGACGTGCCTTCATGCTTTCGAGCACCAGCCATGGTTATCTCTGCTGCTTAGTTTTTTTTCGTCGTCTGGTTTTGCATGTATTGTCGTTACGAAACAATCGAGCGAGGCCACTCGCCACCACACCGTACTCTTTGCACCGTTGGGTTGAAGGGGGCCATCGACAAAACTCGGAGCGAGATGAAAGAAGCCGGCGCTAGCCACCCCGCGGGTGGCGAGGAGGGGGCACTCCTGCGGAAGCTTCTGTCCGTCGAAGGGGGCAGCGACAACGCCATCAAGGACGTCAGCAACCGCATGACGCTTTCGGACAAGGAGATCGTGACGCAGAGCAAAGGGTAAGTGCCGCATCAACCGATTCCTCGGGAGCAGAGCGACACCAGAGCACGCACTATCGCGGCAGGGCTCAGGTCCCAGAAGTCAGGTTGGTGATTGGCACACACCCGTAGGCCGATTTTCAAAGTATAGCTCGGATTGCTCCACAATCATTGAGGAGTTTCGGGCGGGATATGAATGGTGAGAAGGGACGATGTGCTGACCTCACCCCCCTTCACGTTCACAGTAATGAAATACCCTTGTAAGGCAGGAGTGAAAGGTTTGTTTTACGTTCCAGCCCCTCCATTGCCTCCTGCTGCTTCTAAGCCATTTCGGCCTCATCTTTTTTAATGTTGGCACCCATTGACAGGTTTTGAATCATGGCTTCCTTTTTCTCCCAGCGCTGTGTTTGCGATTGGTAGGGGTTTGTCGACCCTCGCCTTTTCGTATTGTACACAAAGTCGAGTTCCAACCGGTGACTCCTTCGCCATCGTCACGCGTTCCACTGTGCTGTGTCGCGCGCGATTCCGAAGCCTGTTCCTTGCGGGTTCAGAGACGACAGCGAAGACGCTCTCATGGGCTGTTTACTTTCTGGCCAAGCACCCCGAGATGCACTTGAGGTGTCGCGAGGAGGCCCTAAGAGCGGCGCCACTCAGGCGAGGACCCGTTCTTGAAGTACTGGTTTCCCTGCTTTGTGGGCGCACATGTTTTTGCAAGAAATTGTCCCCAACAGCAAGGGGAGGAGTGTCCTGGAAATAATGTTTTTGAACCTGGAAATAATGTTTTTGAACCCATGCTTCTGGAAATGATGGTGCCCTTGAAGGGGAATGTCCTTGATTTTGGTGCCCTTGTAAGGCGGGGGCCACCGTTATAATTGCTGTCGTGGTACGTGTACAATACAATATTTGTGTGGGATTGACAGAGTTGTCTTAGCTCCTTTGTCACGCAGTCTGGCAGGTATGACCCTCAAGCAATGGGGCTCCTCCCTTGGGTAGCATCACACATTCCCGATGTTCCCGATGCCGCCTGCTATCGGAAGGTTAAGGTTGTAACAGAAGCAATGGCATGGTACTTGGGACAAGTACCCTACGCAGAAGGCAGCGACATCAACACTTCCTCGATAAGAAGCGTCCTCGGGTTCCTCATCTTAGCGAATGTTGGCATCGTGGAGAATGTTCATATCGTGAGCTGCTTGCATTCCAAGTCATCCTTGTGTCAACGGCCGTGATTGTTCGTGCGCCGGCGCTGCTTCGTACCCTGTTCCCCGTTGTGGCGGAGGCAGCGATGGCTTGGTGTCCTGCAGCGAACAAGCGTCTCAGCTGGTGTATTGCTCTGCGGTGTTTAAGGAGACACTCAGGCTTTGCCCTGCGGCACCGGTGGTGTTCTTTTATAACACGGTAGGCTGAGGACATGCTGTATCGTGGTGTGGAACATGCAACAGGAACAGTAATAATTTGCACACAGTTGGTCTGGCCACTTGTTATTCAAGCCCACCGGAAGTTTTCAGTTCGGTCACATCCGTCGAAATTCATCGGTCACTCTGTCGTACATTCATCTGCTATCGAGAAGCTCCGACCCGTTAATAAAACAGCGGAAACTGTCAAGAGCGTTCAACGGCTCTGTGTAGAGTTTGGCTATCTCGCGTGCGGAAGAACAGCGAACATCGAGAGAGCGTGCATCGCAACGACACGTCGCTCCCAGGAAACCACCACCATGAAGAGCGGGTTGAAGCTCGAGGCCGGGACGGCGTTCACCCTCCTCCTCCGGTATCCCTGTCTCTCGGAGCACTCGTTCACAAGGGCAAAAGACTTCGTGCCTGAAAGGTGAGCTCTGTCTGTGTCTGCCTGTCTGTCTCTATGCACCTCCCTCTGTCTGTCTGTCTGCCCGTCTCTGTCTGTCTGTCTGTCTCTCTCTCTCTCTCTCTCTCTCCCGAAGGCTTAGGCTGTTCCACTGGTGCGCTTCCCAGTTCTGCACAACGAGAAAAACGTGGCGTGGACGGAAGTGCTGGCGTGCGCGATCAACCCGTTGGCGGCGATCGCTTCCCGTGTCGCATGGAACACCTGTTTAGTGCGCTTCGGGGGGGGCAGGGCGAGAACGTGTTTGGCGCTCATGGCTTTCTCGTACCTCCGTTCCGTCGGTTGCTGCGAAGTAGACCCTTGGCCAAGGCCACCTTGGCCTGGAAACGATCTCCACATCCTGCGAAGCGCCTGCGCCGCGTTTGCTACATGCCAAGCTTTTGCAACGGTCCTCGAGGGCGTTCGTTCACTCAGCAGTCCTATTTTCACCCTCTAACCTTATTGTTTGCGTGACTTCCACGACGTTTTCGCGTATCAAGGTGGATTGATGCTGAGCGTGAGGAGGCTCTTTTGGGCCAACCAGCGGACCGGAAGAGCAGCGATGTCGTTCACCGCGAAGAGGTAGCGCAGGCCTTTGGCGGAGGGCCCCGCAAATGCCCCGGAATGGTGAGTGTTCTTCCGCTGAAACGTTTGGTCCCGCCCTTGTCGTGATGCGAACCATCAATGATATGGTTGTTCGGAAGCTGCTGGCCGCTGCTTTGTTGTTGGCCGACATGAAGACGTTGTGGGGTTTCTCAGGGTACCGGCAGCGTGTGAAGAACCTCAGACAAGCCACGAATGGAATTTGTGAGGGAAAGGGAACGGCCACCTTAGACAGAGGGCGCGTCGGCTGAGAACGAGAACGTCTTACTACCGTATACTCTCCCCTTTGCTATTGACGAGGAAGATTGCGGCCGACATTGACTGCTGACATCAGTTTAATCCGGTGTTTGTTGTACTCTTGCTGTGTTGCCAGGACATGGCACACCTCGAGGCTGCCATTATCCTTGCAGCAATATCCGCTCGCTTCGATCTGGCCCTAGCACCAGGACAGGTAAGGCCTGGTCGTTGGGTGGATAACTTTCCACCGCACTGTGTCCGCTGGAGGAGGATTAGAGTGTCAATGAGGGGAGTGTCTTGGAGCCGAGCGGGCTCTTTCAGCACATCTCGCCCGCACATGGGGGGTTGGGTATCAATGAGGGGAGTGTCAAACCCCCAAGGGAGCTCTGTACTCGGCCTCTCACCAGGCTCAATCATCTCTAAAAGGCTTTTGGCTGGAGGTGCCGCCGAAACAATGGTGGTGCTAGGTACCGGCCTGGTTTGCCGAACGAAACGTATGTTTTGTTTTCGTGTGGTCCCCATCAGGCGGACCCTCCGGAAGAGGTGTTCAAGTTCACTGCCGGAGTGGAGAGCCTCAAGCTGGTGTTAACGAAGAAAGTGGCTTGAGTTTCCCTGGAAAAATCGTAAGGTTCCAAGGACAGGTCTACCGACCGCGCCGCGAAGAACGGGGCTTTTTCCCACGCGCAGGTAGTTGAAATGGCACAGGTGCAGTTACCCCTGCAGGGTCGCAAAGGCAACCACCAACGGCTTCCGACGGTGGGTGCCTCTCGCCTCTGAAGAACGGACGCCAACAATTCGCCTTGATTGGAAACGGACGGGTTGAAAGCTACGGCCGCGTAAGTGGCGGAGGCAGCTTTTGGCAATCCACGGAATGCCGACATGTTGGCAATGATGGAGGCGGTATTGGTGGATGGCTGGATGACGTGGAGATTCATCAGATATGCGAGTCTTTCAGCTGGTAGAACCGGGAGTGCCCTGGGCAATACGGATGACGTGCGCGGATTTACTACTGTAGTTGAAGGTATCGATAATGTCTGAGATACCTTGTGCTTTTTTCTTGCATAGACTAATTTGGACGTTAAACTGTCGGGAGATGTGGAGGCGGGGTTTCGCGGGAGGGAGGCTACCCAGGAGGTATCTTTTATTCTCCATCTTCTTCGTGCGGTCACCGAGGGTGTACAAGGGTTCGTTACGTTCTGCATGGTTCTGTGATAAGGAATGCATATATGTTGTCCTGGAAGGGGGCAAGGCAGGATAACGGGGTTCTGATTGGCTACAACTGAGGGCCGCGTTATTTTACGTGGAAGACTTGCAAACAGTGTAAGGAAACTCCCACGCCGAACACTCGAATGCCACACCTGTAGAAGACTGAATTTCGGCCTTTGGGAGGGCTGAGGTCATGAGAGGCACGCTTTAGGAGGATTGCAGATCTACATTACGTATGACAGGAAGGAGGGGAACCTTCCTTCCAAACAATGTTACACTTCATCGCATTGGCTGGAAATGCTCTCCTTGCGTACTATACTATTTTGTCTTGAGAGTCGCTTGTCGTTGATCTGTGGTAGAGGGTCTCGCGAGACGGAAGCGGGGGGGGGGGAGGAGACACCCCTTGACCGAGTACGGAGGGCAGTATGGGGGATGCTGTATGCCGATGATGCCGGCGTCCTATCCAGGTTTGCAGAAGGACTGGCGAGAATGATGACCATCATCGTTGAGATGTTCGGAGAGTTCGGGCTAACGGTGTCCGAAAAGAAGACGGAGACGCTCGTGATGCGCGCGAAGGACAAGTCGACTACAACATCACAGCCCCCCCCGCCTCCACCGCTGACCATCGAAGCCGCGGGACAGAAACACGCCCAGACGACCGAGTTCCGATACCTCGGTGGCCTCGTCAACGAACATGGCGACCTCACCCGGGAGATCAGCTACAGGAGCAGAGGAGCGTGGGCGTGCCTCAGGCGATATGGCCAGGAGCTCTTCGACAGACCGAAAGCGCCATTCCGACTCAAGATCCGCCTCCTCCAGGCGGAGGCGATGATGGCTGCATGATGACATGGTCACCACTCAGCGGCCACTATCAGACGCTGCAGTCGACACACCACCGACTGCTCCTTCGAGTTATCGGGTACAAGCGCAAGAAAGACACCTACCGGCAGCTCTCTTACGCCCAGACGCTGAAGAGGGTCGAATGCCAGAGCGTTGAAGCCACGATCCGACAACGACGCCTACTGTTCGCGGGAGCACTGGCAAGGCAGCCGGACGGGCGACTCCCGAAACGACTGATGCTCGGCGAGCTGGCGGGGGGGGAGAAGCCACGTAGGGGGGGACAGGAACAGAACTGGCCGAAATGTGTGCTCGACGACCTGAAGGCATTCGGGGCTGACCACGGATCTACGAAAACCGATCCATGTTGTCTCGGAATTCCCGTACCGAAAGACACGGCACCAAAGTTAAGGTGGACGGAAGCCGCGAAGGTGGAGGGGGGAGTACCCTGGCATGCGGCGGTGCTGCAGGGAGCTGAGAGGTCCATGACCTCCTGGCACGAGAAGGAAGAAGAGGCCAGCCGACAACGAGCGCTCAAACGAAACCACAAGCCAACAACCAATGGGGCGGGAGGGGGGCAGGAGACGGACGAGACGGCGAGGGAAGAAAGTAAACGAGAAGAGACGGACCGAGTGGCACGATACGTGCCGGATTGAATTTCTTTTAGCCAATTCCCCACCCCCAACGCTGCACCATTGCACCAACCCCCCAGTAGTGATGACGTACCATTACAATGTATCGCTGGTTGGTGGCCATGTTTGCGTGTTTGCTTGTTCGTTATAATAGTGGTCTCTCCACCGTGTGCCTGTTTCTGCCTCTTATTTCTTGCTATTTTCGGCCTGGTCCCTTTTTGTCCTCGCTCTTTTTCAGTTTGTTTTCATTTTATTTTCTCTTCTTCTTACTGTTTCCATTTTTTTTTTTCTCTCTTTTTTCTCTCTTTTTCTGTGCCAGATGGCCTTGTCTCTGCTTGCGTTGTGAAGTACCAAGATTGAACCAAGGGGGTGTACCTCTTTCTCTCCGGCCCATGATAGTGACTCCTAGTCTCAGTTGATACCTAGCATAGCGCGCAGAGGGAGTGGAGGATTCCAGAATATCTGTCGTTGATTTCTATTGACTTGCGGACCCCTCGGGGCCAGTTTGTTTGAGTGTACCTTTGTAGGGTAAGTTAACCTGTGACCACGGGAATCGACCGAGTCGAGTGTTGGATCAGTACGGACATACGAAGGTACTGGGTAGAGAGAGATCGGAACGGTTTTTAATGTGAAGACGACGACAACAACAACAACAACAACAACGACACTTCGTGACGTTGCGACGACGGAGGATCGGATCTGCTACCGAGGGCTGTGCGGCGTCGCAGGAGCACGGCCGTTTCAACCCCATCGATATCGACGCTGGTTCGCTAGTGTAGCATACCCTCTCGATTACTTTGTAGCGCTGACTGGTCGCCTGTGTAGCCTGGTGGGGGCTTCGTCGGTGGTATCTAACGCTGTAGACAATGGTGCGAGAAGGAGATTCTCTCAAGCAGACTGGACTGTTGTGTACCTGGTACCTCCTCCAGTAACTTTTTTGCGGTCCGTTGGTCTGTTGGTCTGTTGGTGATTATTCTGATTGACGGTTTCAGGTTTCATGCCGTCTGATTGGCGGGCGTTGGTTCCTAGCCTTAACCCTGTCAACCGCCCCCTCGCCGCATTCGAAGAAGCGGCGCAGCCGCGTTCTCGCCCATATCGCGTCCGCTACGCCGTGCGTTGGCCGTGGGTGAGGGTTAGGCTTAGGGTCTCACCTGGTACCAGGTAGAACATGGACAGCAGTAGTACAGTGCATGCCCAGTAAGTCCTGTCCAGCAGGGTGTTCCCCCACGACCCTAAGTGTAAAAGTTGACGCATCTCCACTGAGTGTCATCGTAATAAGGAGCGGGTACATAAGAGTCTCTACCAAAGTGCCGGCAGAAAGGGCGGAAGTACTGTCGGTTGTCGATGATGACCAATGTGCGGCTTATGTAACTCATGCCCCGCGTTCGGCCTCCACGGCTACGTGTGGTGATGATCTCGAAACGTCTCCAAGCTTTTTGTAGTGGTACCACCTTTTAGCCACGCAAAACGCAGCAATACACTTGTGCATATATAATATCCTGTGTTGAAATGGAATCTTGCAGAGCGCGAGAAACAGCAGCGAGTCTCAAATGTTTTTGCCGGCTGTTGAAGGCATGCACCTTGCCCGCAAGAAGAAGAGAAGGCGGGGGTCGGTTTCCGCTCGAGTCAACAATAACAATTGGAGAAGGAGTTTGGTTGTTATCTGGCGCTGTGCGGCGAGGTTTATTCATGTAGAATCTTGTTGCACCTCTTGCCCCCCCTCAGCTGCTGGGCGCTGTTGGGTGCTATGCGTGCGTCAATCAAAGTCTTGTAGAGGGGAGATCCAGGTGGCGGTGCAAGCAAGGCTACCTGCCCAACCGGTGAGGTAGCTGCCGCTTCCTCCACTGACCACAGCCGTGACAGCACCAAAAAAGTGTACCCCGCTCCACGTGTGTCCCACGATGATAGTCCTGCAAACGCAGTAACACACTCGTTCATGTCCTGTGTCGATCGGAGTCTTGTAGGGCGAGATTCAGCTGGTATTATGTAGATGAGGCTTATTTTCCACCCCAGCCCACCGGTGCGGTATTTTGGCACACACACACACGAACTCGCGATGTGTTCAAACGTCATGGGCTACTGATCGACCAACTTCCGCCAAGAAGACCAATCGGTTGGGATCTCTGCGACAACGATAGTAACGGGGGTAATTCTTTTAGGAGTGACGGAGACGAAGGAAAGGGAAAGGGAAGAAAGGAGGACGAAAACGACGATGGAGGAGGAAAACATGGAAGAAGAGTGGAAGAGAGCAAAGGGTTTGAGCCAGATGACCTTCCCCAAAACAAGAAACAAACGTAGGGCTAGGGGAGAGCTGCCCAGAGATTCTTGTCAAGATGAGGATCAGAATGATGGTAGCGAAAACAAGGAGGATAATGGTGAAAGTGCTCCTAAACGAACTAGAGTACAAGGTAATAGCCTTGGTAGACGCGTCCAGTTTTCTTCTGTTGCTGCTGTTTCTGTCTTTGATCCGAAGGATAGTTTAGCCTCCCCCATGCTGCCCCCTCACGGGGTCCCAGTTCATGGCAGATAGAAGTGTTTTGTGTTTTCAACCGCACTAAGACTGACGTCTTTTCATTGGTCAGCCGGTTAGCGCGGTCGATGCTAATAATAAAAAAAAAACACACACACACACATGCAGCTTTATTTAGACAACAGGGTTTTGACGTTTCGGAAATTTACCGCCGTGAACATTGCGCCCTGGTGGGCAGTACCGGTATACCGTACCGCGAACAATCAATCGCCGTTCTGAACTGTTTTGCCGCCTCCGTCAAAGTCGCTACCGCCCAAAACGAGTTTCTTCCTGCAATTCCCGTCGGTTGAATTGTTGCTATTTCGGTTTAGTCCGGACTGCACGGTTGTGGGTAAGCCTGCCACCGAGGTTGACGGTGGCTACTACCATAGAATGCTGTCGGCTCGCCCGTATCCATTGGCCGTTTACAGCCAAAGTCCGCACATTCCAGGTTGCTACCCTAAGAAGTTGACCCTGCTGTCTCTTTCGCGCGGCGCGCGCTGCTCTCTTAGTTAGCCTACGCGCCGCCCGACCCCTCCTTTTCCTCCATCTCCCCCTCTTTTTTTGTTTTTTGTTATTTTCTTGCGGACACTCGGGCTAAGGTGATATTAATAGTTACCCCGGTTCTTGCCTTGTTTCCCATAGAGTTGTCTTCTTGTCCCGGAGCGGTGTGGCCCTCCATCTCTGAACTCTCTCCTTTCCTCTCTCTGGGGCATACCCCCACGGCGTGCGGTCACTCCGCCACCCTCACCGTGCTCTCTGCTGCTGCATAACCCCGGTGTCCAAGCCGGGGCGTTAGGATCCAGTCTCATTTTGCAGCTACCAAAGCTGGCGGTTCACGAGCTACCCCGATCTCACGACAGCAGCAGTAACTCCCAACCGCCAAACTCAGGATCCCCCTATCAACAGTGCTAGGGACCGTATATCCGTCTTTGCTGGGTGGTCTTTCGAGGTCTAGATCCACTTGCGGAACCTCGGCCTACCCCAGGGACGGGGGGGGCAGGCCGGGGAGGAGAGTGTACATGCAGCGGAATCGTGCAATTGGCCGACACACTACTGCTGTACAGTCACAATGCCAGGTTCTCCTCCAGGTTCGCCAAGGGTGGGGCGCCACGTTCCGCGGGGTTGGAAGAACGCGTTCTTGGTGAAAGCCAAGGGTACAAGCGTCAATCAAGAAGTACTCGCTGGAGTGATGGATGGATGACCGTTGTCTCGTCCGCAAAAAATTGTGAGTGCGAACTGTGTACTGCTGTAGCAGCAGGAGGGTACATTCGATATACTCGTAGCATAGCATGGGGGTGGTATATTGCGTAGACATATGCGGGGATTGCAGTGCCGAAGTTTCTTTGTGTTTTCCTTGGGAGTGTGGTAGATTGGTGGAGATTCATGGAGATTCGTTCTGGGTGTTTAAGCGTTATGCGTGACTTGATGCCGTGATGGCATGACGAGCTCAAGCACGCCCCCGATAAATACAACACGCTTGTCAACACGTCTACACGTCTTGACCTACCCCTACGGCCCGTCATGGCCGAGCTGCTCTACGCTCCCATCTCACACAACTGAGCCACCCGAATTTGTCGATCACGCTAGCGCCCGACTAGCAGAGGAGGACGCCCGGATCAACGAGTTGGTCAACCAGAGGGTAGAAGCAAAACTGGCCAAGATTAAGATTTCGAGGCAACGAGCCGAGGAGCGGAGGACAGATGACGTCCGGTCCGGAAGAGAGCACGAGGATCGCCACCAGCAACACGTGGGAGCGACCATCGGCCAACCCGACGACCGACGAAATCGCCCGCACACTCACCGACGCCCTCACCGGTCGTCTTCACGTCTCATCAGGGGACATGGGTAGAGTACCCACTAATGCAGGAACGGTTACAAGTAGGATGACTGAGACTAAGCGCCTAGCGCCTTGGGATGGTGTACTGTATTCAAGCAAGGGGAAGATGTGTGTGTGTGAGCAGGCAAAGTTTTTGATTTTTCGATCGAACATGGTAGCTATATGTTTGTATGTTGTTTGTTGTTTTTCTTCACATTAAACTCGTGTCAGTTGCTAATCCCAAAATCTAGCAAAGACTCGGCCCGTGGTCTCAAAAATGCTAAAGCCATCAGAGGATCTAAAGAACACACACACACACTATTAGCAAGAAAAGGGTACACAAGCCCGAAGAGGTACACCTACAATCCCTGCCGCACGTTTGTTTGCGTGCTCACAACTGAACTACACGCCCACACACTACAAATCGACTACAGCAGCGGCATCACCCCCCTTGTCCCGCACTTCACCAAAATGAATGTTTGTCGACTACAGCGTACTGCTGTCTGAAGTGCTGTCTGTACAAAAATAACACCATGGTGTATGGTACACAACAAGCTCGGGGCATGCAGCTGCTGTCTGAAGTGCTGTCAGAATGGGTCCGTGGACATACAATGAAGAAGAACAACTAACCAAAGCCATCATTGCAATTTTGACAATCGCCCGAATCTATCTTTCCAGATCATCTGTGTTAGACACAGCAGTGTAAACATCGACACTGACTAGGAATCGTTCCACATTACGGTGTTTGCGAAGTTGAAATTTCAGTTTCATCTTGGTCTTTTTGATCCCCCCGAGCGCCGAAGACCAATGGATCTTTAGGAATTCAATCTTTTGCTTTATGGAATTGCCCCCAAAGACCGCAGGAAAGCTTGAATTCAGTCTTGCTCATTTTGGTCTTTGAAGGAACAATTTTTGATTGGCCTACACACCCCGAGATACTCCCGACGTCCTCCCGACACCGCCGCACCATCCCGTGGAGCTGCCCAAACACACACACCTTGGCCGCCGTAGACGACACCATGCATGGCGAACCAACTACAAACAGCAGCAGTGCCGCCAGACCACAGACGGTCAGACAAACGTCGCTGCACCGCACACCCGGTGCGCATTGCATGCTGCCGACATGGTGCAACTTTTGCTTCATCTTAAATGTTTTTTTTATTTTTCTTAATATGACACCACGAAACCATCTCCATCATAGAAAAGAGTTTATGCGTGGACAGAAGCATGCCGCTCTACATGCATGCTCATAATAATAAGTGACACATCAAACCGCGGCGTGAGGAGGGTGAGGCGGTGAGGCGGGCGGCATAGATCTCAGGAGTGCGGCACAGGTGGTGGAGGCGGAGGTGATGGAGATGGGGATGCTTCAAGCGGCGTGGGGGCGTGAGGAGCTGCAGCGCGTGCGTCCTGTGGACCGTGCTGTGGTGATTTGGTTGACAGGAAACTATCGACTCCGTCGACGACTGACTGCGATATGTATCACAACTTGTTCGCGTGCTGAAGGGGTACGTACACACATACATGCATACCTCCGCTTTTTGCGGCGCTACGCTTCCCATGCACTCCCGGTAACTGAACTGGGCCAACCGCCTGTTCATGAATTAGTACGTTGCTCCATCAGTATTCTCCATGACTGGGGGTGGGTGAGGGTGCAGTGATAGTGGAGTAGTAGTAGCCTTGTTGGGGTGAAAGCGGAAGCTCGGAAATATGTTTGGTGTTCCGAGTCGGCTCAACCATCTGTCTGCCGCCGCCGGCAAAGGGGCTCCGTCGTATTGAACGCAACGTTCTAGGAAATTTCCGCATGTTCAAGACTGAAATATTGCGCTCCGGTCTTCGCAAGCTATTTTTGAAACCAAAATTCAATCTTGGGCCGGAATTCCTTCAAACTTCCAAGACTGAAATGGGAGACCATTTCGCAAACACCCTATTGAAGGGGTCTCGAAACGATGCAGGTACACAATTAAGGCACCCGGGTTATCCGCGCCATCTCTGCCGCGTCTCTCTACAAAACCAGTGACGTCATCACACATACCTAACACCGATATTCAGGAAAAAACGGAAAATAATTGACAACACAAGAGATGTTTGTCCGTGCGACACGGTTCGATGCCGTCCGCATGCTCCGTCCGGTTCCGCTGCTGCTCCGGTGCCACTGCTCCGGTGCCGTTGCTCCGGTGCCGCTTCTCCGGTGTCGCTGTGGCCAGTCCTAGCACGACCAAACTCGACCCGCTCCGCTTCGTACACGCTCTCGTTGCTGTCCTTCCCAGTCGGTTCCTCGCTTTCTCCCTCGTTGCACTTAGGGTCCTTGGTCTGAAAATTCTCGCGCCGAAGGGTCAACCAGCCCAGTCAGCTCGTCACCACCTGTCCCCTCCTCATTTGATGGCAAAACCAGGTTACTGAGACAGTACAGCTCCCTCTAGCCAACCTAGGGCCGTGTACATAGTGCCCGTCCACCTTTCTGATGGCGTCTGCCTCCGCGCACAAAGATGAGATGGGCATTGCTGCCTACACCGACGGCCTCGAGGCCCGCGCATCTGCACCTTTGTACCTGACGCACCAGTGCCGACCCAACTCCACCACTACGCACGCCTCGCGGCGGGTGTGCTGTAGCAAGAAGGTATCGGTCCCTTGAGGGTGAGTCTAGCCCTGCTCGCTAGAAAGACCCCCCCCCCTCGCTTTGGGTCATGCCTAAGCAAAACCTTGCCTAGGCAGCGAGGGGAAGAAGGAAAAGGGTTTGCGCAGGAAGGAGTGCGTGATGTGGTGCTGACTGAAGAAAATATTCTAGTCGGAAAAGAAGGAGTGAGCATGGAGGAGCTGCGTAGGGTGCATTCGAGTGACAGTGTAGAAAAGGCAATTACGGCGTGGAACCTGCTGATCACGACTGTAACATACATACTATACATGCCTATCCTCACCCAGATCATCGCCGATGGTAGTCCAAGTGGAGGTTGGAAAATATTCCTCGACTATTACGAGCCGCGTGCCAGGGCCGAGAAAGAAAGGCTGTCATCTCAATATCACGCTCTTGAGACGAAAGTAGGAGAGACCCGCAAGAATACTTTGGGAGATTTGCTGTTTTGCGCAGTAGGCTAGCCTCGCACGGTGTTGTTTTCTCCGACGAAGATGCCAATGCCCACATGGTATACCACCTTTCCACCTTTCCGACGAGTACATGGTAGAGAAGAAGATTCTGACTATCTATGACACCGATTCCCCCCTCGCGCGAGACAATAAAAAAAGGCTGTGCGAGATGCTCATGCGGACTTGGTTCGCCGTCGGGAGGAGGAACCGAAGAATGGTGCGGGGCACGCGTTCGTCGCTTCCGGTGGCATCCGGGGCGATGGACGTGTTCAAAATGGGTCGAGTGGAAACGGCGGGGGTCAGGACGGAGACGGAGGCGCCCGGAGTCGGAGCAGGAGCAGGGGGAGAGGAAACAAGAAAGGAGGTGAGAGAGGAGCCGACAACGACCACTGCTACCTACATCCGCACTTGTTCCCACACCAACGCCCAGTGCTACACTCAGCGCGACCGTCAGAAGAAGCAGGAGCAGCAGCAGCCTCAGCAACAGCAGCATCAGCAACAGCAGCCTCAGTAACAGCAGCCTCAGCAACAGCAGCATCAGCAACAGCAGCCGCAGCAACAGCAGCCGCAGCAACAGCAACTTCACGGACCGCCGCCGCAGCAGCCGAGCTACATTGGGGGGGCCTGGGGAGGTGGGCCTCAGCACGGACCTCACAGCGGCTACGGAGGACAGCATCAGCACAGGTATTCAGCTCCCCCTCGTCCGCCACAACCGCCGTGGCGGCCTCCGTACGGACATGCAAATGTGATGCATGCGTATAGTGCTATGCCCTACGGGGGGCCCGCGTATGGTACCGAGTAGCAACAGCAGCAGCAACAGCAGCAGCAGCAGCAGCCTTCGCCAGACTACTACCAGCAGCAGCCGTACTACCCGCCTCCGACACCGTACTATCAGCAGCAGCAGCCAACACCGCAGCCTCCGCCACCGCCGTCGTTTCAGCCGCAGAAGCAGCAGCAGCAGCAGCAGCAGCAGCAGCAGCAGCACTCAACCCATGCCCTGCCCCGGTCGCCTTCTCCCGGAGCAGCAGCCTATCCGCCTCGGCATCTCCACTCCCTGATGGCACACTTTATGTCTGCTGACGAGATGAGTTCGCTTTCGGTTTCGAGTGATGTAGGCAGTGTCGCATGTGGTGGTGATCTTGGTTTTGCTTTGTCTGCACAGAGTTGCGAGTACAGTCCTGGTAGGGAGGTATTTTGGTCTGATAGCGGTGCAAGCAACCATTTTGTGAGTAACAGCTCTAAGATGTACAACATCTCGCCTGTACCCCCCAGCAAATAATTCATCAGAGTAGGCAATGGTGCTCATTTGCGCGTGGAGTGTGTGGGTAGTGTCAATCTGGCATTTCACATGGCAGGGGCCGATCGGGAGAAGTGGATTTCTGTGTCCAATTGACAGACGTGTACGTAGTACCAGGAATTTCGTTCAACTTGTTCTCTCTGCACCAAACGCAGAAAAAGCACAGGATAATGTTGGATGAGAGGGGTGTGCACCTTTTCGGCGGTCGGCTTAGTTTCGAATATTCGGATATCGGATTCTCTCTATCGGCCACCCGCTTGCCTCCCTCGTACCACGACGGTGATGTAATCCCCTCTACCGTTGTCCCTCCCCCCGTTGTCCGCCAAGCGTCTCCGCCTGGCGTTGGTACTGGCCTTTTTGCGCAAAACCCCCCTCCCGCTTCTCAGAGTTCAGGATCGGGTGCAGGGTGCGGTCCGAGTTCCAGCTTCCAGTCCACCGTTCCCGCCGGTGTTGTACCTTCGACTTCGAGCTTCCAGTCCACCGGTCCCGCCGGTGTTGTACCTTCGACTTCGAGCTTCCAGTCCACCGGTCAGGCCGGTGTTGTACCTTCGACTTGGAGCTTCCCGTCCATCGGTACTGCCGGTGATGTACCTTCGACTTCGAGCTTCCCGTCCATCGGTACTGCCGGTGTTGTACCTTCGGCTTCGAGCATCCCGTCCACCACTTGCGGTGAAGTACCTCCGAGTGATGCTTCCCCGTCTATCGATGTTGATTTAGTGTCTCCGTCGATCCGAGGTTTTCAGCCCGTCCTAGCCGCAGCCATCGCCTCATCCGAAGTCCTGTCCCCCTCAGTCGTGAACCCGAACGTGTCGCGAGAGACAGAGATCATGCCCCTTGAGTCCCAGGATAATTTGCCTTTGATGGGCATGAGTATGTCCTTGAATGTAGGCTTGATGAACGGGCAAGACTCGGTCCCACCGGGTGACTTTTATCCCGACCCATTAGGCGTGTGTGAGTCCGTGAAGCCCCCCGTTGCGTTCGCTCTGATGCAACATGAGTTGGACGTGCTCAGAGACTTCGTTGTCGAGTGCCGTGTGCAGCAAGATGTAGGTACCCCCTCCCTTTCCCATGCTTTGGCGATTATCGCCCCCGGTGGTCCAGCGTTCACTGTAGGAAAACCCACGTCCACCATCGACATTAATTTTTTCCACGCTTCACCGGCCACGTGAATGAATTTTTGATGAGGGAAACCGCCAAGCAGCAGGGTGTTCAATTGGTGGGGGAACTGCAGCCATGCGTCGGCTGCATCGAGGCGAAGGGCAGGAGGGCCCCGGTGCCGCGGCGTGGAGTCACCCGCGCGTCGGTACCGTTCGGCAAGGTGCACATCGACATCACCGGCCCGTACTCTTAGGCGTTCGACGGTTCCCGTTACCTGATCATGTTCGTGGACAGCGCGTCGCGGTGGCAACGGGCGTACGGCATGCGGGCCAAGAGCAACACCCTGACGTACACGCGGCGCTTCCTCGCCAGCCTGAACGGCAACGGCACTCTTGGGTGTTTCCGCATGGACAACGCTGGGGAGTTCACCAGTGCTTCCTTCGCCGCGTTCTGCGACGCCGCTGGCATCTGGCGCGAGTACACCGCGCCCGACACCCCGAAGCAGAATGCGGTCGTCGAAAGCGCCATCTGGCGCGCTATGAAGGGGGGCCACGCCGCCCACCGCCTCGTCCTCTCCATGGTCACGTCGACCTCGCCTCTATCCCCGGTATGGACGCGAACGGACACCGGCTGTGGCTTGCATCGGCGATCTGGGCCTCCGGCTGCTTCAACCGTTCCGTGACGTCGGCCAACCCGGCCTGGATGTCGCCGTTCGAGGCCTTCTTCGAACCGAAACCGCCGCTCAAGGTCGTCCCCTTTTTCCAGGAGGGGATGATGCGCGTGAAGCGCGCCACAAGGCGGACGGCCAATCCGTCCGTTGCTTCTACCTGCTCGGAGCGCGCAACCACTCCGCCGCCACTGCCGTCGTTCTCCGCGCCGACACCGGAAGGATCTGCCTGTCCAACAACGTCGTGTGGATCAACCGCCGCACCGCCGTGCCGGCGCCGGTACCGGCGAGCGGGGGGGGTTCTTCGGTCACCGCGGCGCCCTCGCCGGCCGCCGCCGTTCCTGCAGCCGCTGCCGCACCGCCACCGCCATGGACATCGCGGACGTACACCTACACCCCGCCCACAACGACCACCGCTTCGCCGCTGCCTGCTTCTCCGTCGATCTTCACAGGGTCCGGAGCCCCGTCACCGATCTCCACGGCGTCGTCGAGTGCACCGCCGTCCACCGCAGCCACGCCGCCCCGTCCACCGCCGACACCACCCCCGCACCCGCTCCCCCATCACCCGCCGCTTTCACAGCGAGCCGTCAAAGAGTTGGGCGAGAAGGAAACAGGGTACATGGCCGTACGCGCGGCGACCGAGTGTGCTTCATGGATGAGCAACAGCAACCGCCGTCGCCGTCAGGTGGCGGCACCGCTCTCCAACACCGCATGGGGCTGCTGTCGATGATGGGCAAGGATGCGCTCGTCTCGTCGCTCGCCACCCGGGAGGCCGTCGATCAAGGGCGTCGAGACCTGCCACCGTCCGCCAACATCGCCCCTCCCGCTCCCCCACCGCCGCAAGATACGAGTTTAGCAGGCCATGGGAGCGGGGGGGCCGCAGGAGCTGGAGGGCCGGGGGGGCTGCACATGTTCGCAGCAATGTTCGCCACCCGCGAGGATGTGGAAGCCACTCTTCGTGCCAAGCGCCCTCCTGACAAGACGCCGGACCTTCCTCACTGCCTCGCCGGCGACCTCCGAGTGCCGAAAACCGTTCAAGGAGGCCATGCGGTCTCAACATTCAGAGTTGTGGGATGATGCAGTCGGTCGGGAGTTTTTCGGTCTATTGGATGCAGGTACTTTTAGTCTGGTGTAGCAACCAGTAGAAACCTTCATCAACGCCAAGTGGGTATTCAACTGTAAGGCAGACGAGTACGGATGGCTGACGAAATTCAAGGCAAGACTTGTAGCGCGGGGGGACATGCAGAGGGCTTCGACTGATTTTGGAGAATTGTTTGCACCCACCGTATCCGTGTCTGGGTAGCACAGAGAACAACTGAAGAGTCGACGCTTGTAGGATTAGGCCAAACGATGTCGTTGGTGTACGGACTATTCTTTGCGCACAAAGCGAAAGATATATGGGTGGTTGTGATTCATATTGAGAGGCGCTAACGCCTTCCAAGTTCGTTGACGAACGTGGGACGCCTCGCGGGTGGCGTGAAACCTACCTACCTATGCCTGTGACCAGGGCGTTTATTTTGTTTTCTTTCGAATTGCTTCATTATTTCTTCGGTTTCTAGGCTACGTGTTGGGGAGAGAGACGCACGAAACGCTCATCGTCTCTCCGGCCGCGTTAGCTGCAAAGGCCGGCGTCAACTCTTACAAATCCATCTCTCTCCCCACAAATACTAGCCGGGGGACTACGACTGCAAACGCAGGAGTCCCAAAACTGACCAAGTCCTCAAATGGTACACACCATTCTACAACACCTGACTAGATACCGAATATTCCCGAACTTATGCCCCCACCTTCGAAAGAAAAGGGATGGGAGGGCGGGATTTTCTAAAACTGCCGCCGCTACTGCGTTAGGCGGCTGCTGCTGTCCTTCCGTTGCTTCACGCGCTCATGTAGCTGTCACACGTTACCCGACTTTGCTACAGCCCCTGCGTGGACTCGATCACGGAATGACACCCCCAACTATAGACTAATAATTCCAAACACCGTGACCCTGGGTTTCCGGTAGAAAATGAAGCCAAATTCTAATTCGACTGTTACAAAATAAACACCAGTTTATTCTATCTGCTTCGACGAACAAACCTTCCTTTTATTTTGTTTTCTTTCGAATTGCTTCATTAATTTCTTCCGGTTTCTAGGCTACGTGTTGGGGAGAGAGACGCACGAAACGCTCATCGTCTCTCCGGCCGCGTTAGCTGCAAAGGCCGGCGTCAACTCTTACAAATCCATCTCTCTCCCCACAAATACTAGCCGGGGGACTACGACTGCAAACGCAGGAGTCCCAAAACTGACCAAGTCCTCAAATGGTACACACCATTCTACAACACCCACATCGAGGTCAGTTTCTGGACGACTACCGAATAAGTCAACTATCCGTTCCCCCAGACGGTCCCCTCCCCCGGCTGTCTCGATACGATCCTACTGCCGTCTGTAAGTTTCCGTGACACTCGCCGCGAATCCTCTACATTGTTTCGCGCGTACGGCTTGTATGCATCCGACCTCCACTTCCCTTCTCTCTGAATCACTCGTTCTGCGATGTCTCCGCCCGATGCAAGAGCCGTCGCGCCTCCAATTCGCAACGAGTGCAACGCGTACTCCTGGGGGTTACGCCCCGACCTCGCTACCACTTCTCTGAGTGCACGGAGGGCAGCAGTATACCTCACTACTCTCACTGCTCTTCCACTACGGTACGAAGCCAACGGTGCGGAGTCAGGGAACGTCGCCATGACACGATAACAGCTCCACCACAAGAGCCACCGCGCCACCGCGTGCTCTCACACCTGACTGCGGTCCGGTGACTTCGTCTCGCGTACGAACCTCGTATGTTTCCTTTCTGCTCTTGATCGGCCTTGTGCCCTCTAAACCTCATTTCGACACGGTCTGCTCTACGATAGTGACTAAAGACTAATTGCGTCTCGCCAGCAAACAATGCTACGTCCGCCCTCGTAAGACAGTGTGCCTCATGCACCCTGCCCGCATCATTCGCGAACACCTCATCAGACCGTGTGATAAAGAGATAGGACAAGCACAGACACAGCCACATCACTCTGCCCCCTTCCCCCCAGTTCTGGCTTGCGCTTTCCCCGTCCAGCAGCATACGCCAAGACACAGGCAGGCGCACACGGCGTACCGTCCCCACAGCCACGTGGTTCCTCGCAATCCCCCTTAGCGCACATTTCAACATCGGAGACGACAAGTCTAGCTCGACAGAAGCTTCCAGCCTATGAAAATGTTGTACAGCCGTGAGTTTTCCGGATATTGTACTCGCTAGATTACCCTCAGACTCGAAACACCAGGCTACGAAGTCTATCAACTCCCACACATGAAGGTCCCCGGCACGTTGCCCTAGGAACTTGGGCTTCTCCGTCAGCCTGCGAAACGTGCACCAAGAGTTGAAGCCTGACGTGTAAGTCCTTCTAGCTCTTTCTTTTTGCCGTTGAATTTTTTCTTCAGAGAGAGTACGTCTGGTTGGGACGAACCGCATTTTTTTTCTTCAGCGAGAGTACGTCTCGGTTGGGATGAACCGCATCCCATGTTTGGGAAGGGACCTATCTGAGCGGCGCGGCGAGCGAGACTGCGTTGGCTTGCCGCCGCTTATCTTACTGCACCCTCCCCCCTCGTGCTAAATGCACGCAGCG
Source organism: Ectocarpus siliculosus (assembly GCA_000310025.1). Classification (NCBI taxonomy): domain Eukaryota; class Phaeophyceae; order Ectocarpales; family Ectocarpaceae; genus Ectocarpus; species Ectocarpus siliculosus. The sequence goes on from FN648368.1 coordinate 190,659, forward strand.
GTGAGGTCACAAGAGTAGCGGGACGCGAATAGGAACACGGCCGACACGATGGATGTTGGACACGAGTACACACCTTTATATGGAGAGTCGCGTGCTGGTCACTTCCCCAATGCTTGCGCCGTGTCCCGTCCCGCCCTTTTCTAAACTGCCGCCGCTACTGCGTTAGGCGGCTGCTGCTGTCCTTCCGTTGCTTCACGCGCTCTGTAGCTGTCACACGTTACCCGACTTTGCTACAGCCCCTGCGTGGACTCGATCACGGAATGACACCCCCAACTATAGACTAATAATTCCAAACACCGTGACCCTGGGTTTCCGGTAGAAAATGAAGCCAAATTCTAATTCGACTGTTACAAAATAAACACCAGTTTATTCTATCTGCTTCGACGAACAAACCTTCCTATTGTTTTGTGGCAAAGTCCCTTCCCTATTTTTGGTCGGCATCGAGGCTCGAACCCGCGAAACTTCAAATCACAGACGCACGGTGTACCCCCGGGTCCACCGGGCGGGGCAGCAACTACGTACAACACTCGCCTCCCACGAGCGTTTGGCTGAATCAAGAATAACGTTTAGGTCGAAAGTTGAAAATTGATTATTGTGTGAATCCGGGGACACAACGAATGATCCCCGGGAGGGGAAGAAATAATGAACAATAATCATCATCCCCAAACATGAAAGTTAAGCTGTGCGGTCACAGAGAGAGACGGTTTTCACGAACAAAAAAGATGACTCGGAACATTTTAGAACCATAACGCCCGTGATGAAAATTGGGGCGTTCTACATTAACATTTGCGGCAGGGGAGCGTTCTAGTCTGTATCGAAGATAAAATAATTTGCAACGAGAGAGGTGCAGGCCAAGAAACATTCATCTCCACGATCGCATGCCGAATCTAGACACCGCTTGTGGCTTCCAAAAACCCTTCCAAAGTCATGTTCGGTGGAGCAGTCATATCACCGATGGCGCCAGAGCGAGGCGCTATTCTAACGTTTTGTTACACCTCATCGACTTCCTTTCGCAGTTTGAGTGCCGGGAATATCTCGCGGGTACGCTGTGACGACCCTCTACCCTGTATAAGGCCCAAGCCAAGTACCACTGACGGGACTAGGCTACTTTCGGCTCTCTGACCTCAGATCGAACACCTTCATCCGCGAACCGCAACCCTCTCTCAAGAGACTTGCGGCCGATACAAGAAACGCAAGGCAAATCACATCATCATAATCAGTATTCGAACCGAGGAAAGCTACTTACTTTTAGTCTACTCGTACAAATAGTATACCAAATCTAGGACCTATGACCGTTTCCCTCCAGCAGGACGCGGAAGCTGAGACGGGGCCGTTTTCTTGGTGCCCTTCGCCTCCTTCTTGAGTCTAGCCAGTTCCTTCTTGAGATCCCTGTCCGCACAGAAGAACAATCAGGCGGCGAAAGAGTCGATAAGAATGTACGTGACATACACGACTGTTCATTCAGTGCATCGTGCCGAATCCATTTTGAAAATATAATGGTTCGTGGATAGTTTCACGGTTGCAGGAGGATCGTAAAACACAAGGAGAATGCACGAGTTGTGTTTAGTCTCGAGAAAATCAAGAAACGAACCGTCGACGGTTTGAGATATCCATGGGTCACATGTGGTCAGCGTTTGGGAAACGTGGAATTCACTGGCGGATTGGCCGTCGGTCCTTGCTCAATACCGCTTCCCTCGCGAGCTCAGACACGCACAAACAAGGCGGGATGTGTCAGCACTCACTTGAGCTGCGCAGCACCATCTTCGCCCGAGTTTTCGCAGGCCTTCCCGAAGCTGAGGGTTTTCTCAGTCTTGTCCGCGTGGTTATCAGCTGGACTTACGCACAAGATTGTCACAACCTGTTGACCGAAGCAATCCGGTAGCCACCGAGGGAGAATTCATGATGATCTTGGCAGATATGTCCCGACAATATTTACGTGGCTAACTGAGACTACGGTGCATGCACCAATGTTCATTCCGAACTGAGTTTCCCGTCACCAGAATACTTGCTGAGCCTCCGAGTACCACGTGGTTTGCACGTGCCGATGCCGATGTGCCCTATAAAGTGGTTTATCCTGAACAATGATCTTCTCTGAGGAGAATGTGCAGAAGCAATGCGAGGAGCGGGTTCATACCATGAATATATACACTCACCTTGGCCGTGTCCGCGAGGCAACTCCTGACCATCCCTGGGAGCCCGTCCGCTCTGTCCGCCTTGTTGGTATTCACAATGGTCGCAGCAGCGTGAGCGCGCACGGTGTCTGCCAGGGCCGCCGGCCAAGCCTCTCCTGGCATCTCCTCCGCAAGCTCCACGATAACCATCTCACATGAGGAGGCTTCACTTGTGCTTCTGTTCACAAGCTCCACTCGGATTCTAGACAAGAAATGTCTGTCTTTCCGCTCCTCTTGGGAATTTCCGGATCCCTCCGCCTCCGGTGACGACATCGCCCGAGACCTAGCGTCCATGACGATCCTCATCACCTCTTGTGGTGAAGATGCCGCAACCGCGCGTCCCCATCGATTTTCCCCTTCCGTAGGGGCGGGGGATGTAACGTCTGGCTCCTCTTCGTTCTTCTTCTTATCAGAGATGTCACCTTCACGTACCACCGAGGAGGAATCGCCGCACACAGGCGGTGAATCCACCGGAGGTAGGAGATTCTCTACCACACCGCTACTGTCAGTAGCTACCTGTGGTGCCACAGGTATTGAAACCGCGACGACGCTGACCCAAACAACAAAAGCGCACTGCGCGACGCGATGCTTCAGCGTCGCGAACGTTTCTGCCACCAGTCGCGGGAACACTCCGGCCAAGGGTGTCACCTTGACAGCAACCCCCCCCCCACCATCGCCTAACGCCTCCTCGCCCCCGCGCTCGCCCCCTCCGCCGCCGCTACCGGCCTTCCCCTTACCCCTTTTCGGAACTTTCTTGGATTCGCCTTGATTCGCCGTTGCTGCAGGCGTCGCCGTCCCTTTGCCATCCTCGCCCGACATGTCCGCAATGAAGAAACCGTCACCCCCTGCGGCTGCCGCTGTCTGGTCAGGTTCTCCTACAAGCGCCAGCGTCTTTCCCGACCGGGAAGCGCCTACGGCCATGAGAAGGACGTTGTGACCGTCCGCGAGCGTTGTCCCCAGCCCCGCAACTTCCTTGTGCAGCTCTGCCTGCGCCGCTGCAGTCGCCGCTACCTCGGCCGACGCATTTTGGAAGACGTGCGTAAACGTCCAATGTTGCTGTGCCGTCGTGAGGAGGGCCAGTGTCTGCTTACCATCTCGCAGGCACACCTGATTTGTTTGGGACAGCGCAAGAATAACCGAAGAGGACCGCGGTCATTCCAAGGTAGTCAGCACAGCAGGGCGGGAGAGCCCGATAAAGTGATCGGCATGGGCCCGGAAGGAATATCGAGATCGATGGGTTCGAGGAAATCGCGTTGGGCTGCAGGTTTCGCGAAAGGCGTTCCAGAAAAGTCGGTTTGTCTTGTTCTTCGCCCTATCTTCATGGTCGTAGCGTGTATATCGCGCTCACTGACAGTTTCTGTGACTACGCACCTCCTTGCATCCAGCCTCCTTCTCAAGAGCGTCCATTGGGCGCACTCGTGCATACATTCGTGTCTGGCCCTTCATATCTTCGATCTGGTTATGAAGCTGGAGAGGACAGCAGCCAACGGGAACATAAAGGTGTTGAGGCGCATGAACAAAGTCCACGCGTATCTCAACCTAGACTGAACACTCCTAATCGGACGTGCGGCAGGCCATCTAGTAGGGCTTTCGTGCCTTAAAAAAAACACTGGTCTAACAATGGTGGGAGTTGAATCCCTCCATCGACGGAGCATACCAAGTATGTGTTCCTCACGGTCACCCTCTCGGACGCCACGCAAGATCATATGTCAATCAGCTTTGACATATCGACAGAAAATTCTTAATCGATTTCAAGATTTAACTGGAGCTGCTGGGGTGTCCAAAAACTATTGTTTCAGTGCATAGTCCACATTCGTACCCACCGGAAGGTAGCGACCACAAGTTCGTCCAGGAAGCCAGCCCCAGGGCACCATGGACTAAATTCATATAGGGGGACTATGTGAGGGCCTATAAAACGGTGCCTAACTCGCCTGCTTGGCACGCTCCATTTCTCTTCGGAGGCTCGTGTGCAACTGCTTGTTTGTCTGGTCGATTTGCTTCGAGCCGGCATGCTCTTCTGCATGTTGTTTCATCCACGCTCGAGCTTCATCCACTTTCCCGGCTCCCTGCACGTTCATTTTCCCATTGGTCCTTGTGGTCGTTAGACACGGTCAGAAAACGGGCCGCCGCTCGTGATTGCTAGCGCAAAGGCACGGCCTCTTGTACCCCTCCTCGTATTTCGATCAAGAACTACAGTGCATACGAAAATGAGCAGCCCGGGGGCGTGACGGCACTCCTACTGCCGTTGGTCTAATCGATACCGAGCAACGGTGCGAAACAACCCAGCATGATCCGCCTGGGAGTCACACTTGCCTGCTTGGCCGCATCAGTCGCGTTCTTCGTTGTCGCAGCGGTCTCGGATAGTACTTGTGCAGCGCTCTCGACGGTTTCCTTGAGAAGGGCAGTTTCCCGGTCGACCTTGCCGATCAGACCGGTGGCGAATATCCGTGTGGGCAGGAAATCACGGGTGTTGAATGCAGGCGGTTACGTCCAGTTGTTGCAAATCAAAAAGGTGAATCCTGCCGCACCGAAATGGGGGTCTCTCGGCATCGTCCTCCGTTAAAATTAGTCTACTTCGTACTTTCTCTTCCGACATCTAAGGTCGACTCTGGAAGGGGAAGCAAGCAACAACAAACAACCCAAAGGAAAGTGATAACTGGCCAAAACGCAGCACCTTTTCGGTCAGGTCTCCCTCCAGTTCGACGCGCTCGGTGTCCCAAGCCTGCTCGGCCTTGCCCAGAGAGTCTGCAGCATCTGTTCGGATTTTCTCCACCTCCGCCACGTTGTCTGACCTCAACCGTTCGAGCCTGACGCGCCGGTCTTCCTCCTGCGCTTGCTGCTTTGCCGCACGCTGTTGGATCAGCGCCACGCAGGGTACAGCACGGCGGGGGCCGGCGAGTTAGGTGGTCGCAAGCAACGGAAACCAATCATTTACTCATTTGGGAGACCTGATGAGAAACGGGTGAAATTGCCGGTTGAATGGGGTCAAATAGAGGAGTCTCACCGGTCGTCTTGCTTCTACAGGCCCTACTGACCGGGTCTCGCACACTTTCTACAGTTTTTGCTAAAACGCCCATGGGACACCCATGCTTGACCCATGGGCATGCCCATGGGTAACCCGTGTGCAACCCATGGGCAGCCAGTGAGAGCCCTTCAACCGGAACCAGTGTGCCCCTAAACAATAGATTGTCTGCTTGGGAACAAGCATTAGAGATATCCCTAACGCTAACCCTGACCCTAACCCCAAGCCCACACGATACGAGCTAGGTTGACGCTGGTGGTTAAGTTGTAGGTTGATATGCCCGTGGCGAAGTTCTAGGTTGAAGTGCCCACGGTGGGCGCTTCATGGGCACTTCATGGGCCACCCATGTGCATGCCCATGGGCGGCCCATGGATGACCCGTGGGTGTCCAATGGGTGGTTTAGCAAAACCGTCAGTAGTGTGGGAGAGTGTGCTAACCCCGCGGCACTCTTTGGATACGAAATAGGGAACTTTGCAAGCTTCTGAAAGCATTCCTGTTCGTGTTATCGTTCGCATCAACACAAGCAAAACAAACGTTTCCAACGCCTGGCTGGGTCTCACGATCCAGTAGATCCGAAACACGTTAATGAGAGTTGCATGGATGGAACGTTGATGACCGTGGCCTCACTCAACCATGTATCACATGTGTTCGTTACTTTCCGTCACGTCTGAAACTTCTCGGCATGAAGTGAGACCTGCAAGGAGGGACATACTTACCTCCTCGACCGATCCCTTGGTAGCCTCGAGGGTTTCCGTGATATGGCTCAACCGCACGTTCTCGGCGGCTACGCCTGCCTTGAGCTTGGTAATCTCTTCCGAGAGCGAGTCACTCGCGGCCTGCCCCGAGCTATCGTCTGCCAACGCCGATCGGAGCTTTGCTACCCCACTCAATGCTTCTTCCGCCTGCGGTGTGAGCGAAAGAAAAAAAAAATGTCATTTTTGATGCGAAGTTTCCACCTGACAGCCTCGTCTCGAAACATGTCCCCCGAAACATCTGCACCAACGAATCAACGTTGTCCTGGTTCTCACTTCTTCTTTCGTCTTGGACATAGTAGCCTCTCGCTTCCGGAAATCTTCCTCTAAGTTTCGAAGAGTCTTGCGCTGCTCGTTCAGGGCGCTTGCTTGGCGTTGCCGTTCCTCGGCCAGTTCATTTTCTTGCCGTGACACTGCCTCCTGCTCACACATGAAGGGGTAGGACAAGTGTGAAGGAGAGCGGGCAACGGAAATGGGAACACTACCTTATTGTTCTCTCAGGCTTTATCCAATCAAGTACATTGATCTCTGGCAAAGCAGATCAATACCTGTTCGAAACACAATCATAACCCGTAGCAAAACCGGTTCCACCGGCAAGCGCTCGCCATGAGATTGCCAAGGCGCGGGTCTAATCTTGAACCACAAAGCTGGCCGTGGAGGCGAAAACTGTTGTTCACTAGGCTATCGTAGTTCGACACACAATACGCATGGACATAGCCAGGCCGATTTGGCGGCGGCGCATGTATGCTGCTATACGTGGACCCTCTTGGTCTTGTATGGAGTTGTGAGTTGTCTCACGTTGACGCAAATATTGAGAGTGCCGTCCAAAGTTGCTGCAAAGCTTGAGAGTGCCGTCCAAAATTGAGGATTTCTTTGCAGGAAGTCTGGTATAGATATTTTCCGACCCTTCGTTGTCTTTTTGCGCAACAGAACCTACTCGGGGAATCAATAGAGCCCAACAACCACCCCCACCGACCTGAAACACTTTGTCCGCCTCGGCACGTAGTACCGCGGGTGAATCGACGCGCTTCAGGTTGTGCTGGGAAGACGCTCCTCGATGGAGGGACCTGTTGTTGCTGCTGCTGCCGTTGTTGTTGGTGGTGGTGGCGGTGGTGGTGTTCTTATCGCGCCCACCTTGCTGCCCCACTGCTGCTATCCCATCGATGCTTGTGCTGCTGTGTCTTCTGATGGTAAGGGCCGCAGGTACGAGCTCGGCAGTTTCCCCACTGCTTCGATGCTCCTCGGCTTCTTGGCTAGGCTGGACATGAGCGCCATCCTCGGTGGCGGGGGTCTTCTGGTTTTGGAAGACCCAGGTAAGCAAACCAATTAGAAAGACTTGAGAATGGCCAGGTATGTGACTATCGACAAATACCACCAACGTAGAAGAACTGGTTCACCGCACTGGAAAATGGCGAAGAGAATAGCGTCCGTATCTCTATGGGAGCACGCATGGCGTTCTCCGAATCTCCGAAACAATGTCTTTCTTCACGATGGCTATGACAGGTGACGGGAGCTCCACCACAGGTATCTGATAATCTCCCTTCTGATTCCGCCGTACGTTATGTCGAAAACTTCAGCCGGACTGGTCAATCTAGGCCCGAGGCTCTGTAGCAAGCGAACAGTGAAACGGAGAAGGGAACCCACCTGCTCGCCGTCGGTTTTCGGCGTGGACCGTTCCGCCCCGGTTTTGCACAGTTCGTCTTCAGAGGGAATGAGCGAAGAAACCCCAAGAGGTTCCAGTTTTGGGGATGACGCCTCCCCGAGGAAATCCATTTTCTTGATTCCGTAGCGTATCATGAGCGCTTGTAGCATTTCTTTGAAGTCCGCCTGTAGGCGCGATTTGTAGGAGCCGACAGCGAGGAGATCGGATGCCAACGAAGATTGTCGCGCGCATATCGTACCGATTGAAACACAAAGCCTGCTATTGTTCGGTGACGCGCTTGAGAAACTACATCAATCGACAATTTCAGGTTCAAAATGAAGGGATGTACCGCAAGAGAGATGTTCTGTGTGACCCTTGGGTCGAGGCCCTCCTGTAAGACCTGCACGGTGATGGGGTTCGCTATGTCGAAGACTGCGAGGTTGGACGATTGCGAGCGGCGATTAAAGAAGGAGGCGACGAGGACAGCGAAACACTGTGCACAGCGTGCTAGGCTCCCCGTCTGTGTAGCTCACGATCTTGGTCTGCTGCCGGAAAACCCCGCCAAGGCGAGGTCGAAATCAATCGGTTTTCCTCTTTGAACAACCTAATCCGAGGTGATTACCAACCGCTACACACCACTGGTGTTTTGCTGAGGGTGGTTGATCATTCGTGAATCTTCCTCGTCTTCGTGATTTTTCTTCATCTTCCCACCCTAATAGCAATGACAAATGAATGCGAACCCTCCCGCAAGGGTTGAGCTCTATAGGTTCGGGTTTAGTTCGGAACAGCCCCCCCCGCTCCCGCCCGGCGAGACCGGCGACGCACCTTAGGAGTTCACAGCGTTTCGTGAAGTGTCAACAGCATTGCCAAAAACGCTTCGGAAGGCCCACAGCGACACCTACACGATTCCTGGGTTATCTACAATCGGGGATGAGGAATGACGAATTCACCAGCGTTGTGGCACACAGACAAGGACAAGGCGACAGAAAATACAGACGAGGACTGCTCGCCCATTTCGGTCTTAATACGCCATGTTCCGACTGGAAAAGCAAACAACACGTGAGCTCTGTTGAGACAGCGTAACCCCTCAGCATGCGTGCACCGGTCACGACCACCGGGTGGGGCTGAACTAGACGTGCTGCAGGACGGAAGCTGTTTCGCACCTTTCCTATTTGCATGGCCAGGTCCACCTCCATCAGCTTCAGTGGGTCCGCTCGGCTGAAGATGGCAACCAGCCACGACCGCACCTGCTCCTGCACTAGCCATTCCCGGACCCCTAGGGGCGGGAGTGTGATGGATGCAGACACAGCCCCGGTTTTACTGCCGTTGACACTGCCAGCAGTGGCGGGAACAGTCGCCAGAAACTCTTTGGCGACTGCCTGCAGGTCAGTTTCCCACCATGATTCACCTAAAGAGAACAGGACAGAAAGCATTAAATCGTGCGAGCCACAGCGCGGACGGCGAGATCTGGTTAATCGCCATGTTTTCGATGTTCACGACCGGGGAACTTCATTGGCGCTAATGAACGATTGCTATGCCGAAGAACCACTCACCCGTCTCGTCGTTCATGTAGTACGCGAGCTCCGTCTGCGGATCAATGTGGCGGATCCAGAGGCCGCCGGTCGGCCCCGACGCCTCCCCTTCATCTCCCGTATCCATTCCCGTGTAGGCTTCCTCGACCTCTTCCCATCCCTCTCCCTCCTCTTCACCGCCGAACAGCTCGACTACATGTTCGTGCCCCGCGTCCTTGGCGTATTTCACAGCTGTGTAGTTGTAGTAGTCTTGGGTCTGGGGGACGTGCAAATATGAAATGCGGGCACAAGGGGTTATGGAGGTGGCGTTAGAGTTTTGGAACAGAGACAGAATGATTTTCATGTTTTCCGGTCACGACGTTGTCAATGCATTATGTCCCCATCACTCGATCCACAATCGATTTCTGCTGAGCACTGCATTGCTTGCCTTTGGCTGCGCCCCGTGCTCTACCAACAAAGCGCATATCTCGGCGTCGCCAGAACTTGCAGCATAGTGTAGCGGGGTACAACCGTACGTAGTCTCGGCAGTGGATGTTTCAGCGCCCCTCCACAACAACGCTTCGGCTGCGTCGTAGGACAGCGAGTCAGCGAAGCAGGTGTAGTGAAGAGCGCAAATACCGACCGCGTTCACTGCCGTAGGATTCGCACCCTTCGCGAGAATAGGCTCCACGAGATCCTGCCGGGTGGGGTGGAGAGCGGAGGATCCACCAGGCGAGTGCGCATGAAACTTCATTCCACTGACGATCAAAAGCGTATCTCAATGTTGTTCTAGTGCACGACTCCTAGAGGTAGCGTAAACCGTGATATGTTCCCTCAAATAAGTTACGCCAGCGGGAGGCAGCCGACCATTTCCTGGGCTAATCTGTCCTGAAAGCATTCCTCACGCACGGTTGGCCCAAACTTCCCCGATGCCGGTATCGTTATCTAACACGCGTGCATGAGGTAGAAACTCTTTGCTGCTGCGCATGTACCCAGGCGTCGTAGCCAGAACAACAAAGTTGAGCACATATTCTGCTGAGAAACCCAGCGGAAAACACAGAACCCCTACTCCAACCTTTCAATCCTTAATCATTACGAAAAACCTACGTGGTTTCGTACAGTCCGCAGGACAAGAACCAACGCTTAACAGTAGCGGAAACCACACTCAAGAACACTCGAACAGAGCGTCGTTTCGGATCGGGGTGGGGTTTAGTAGTCGGTAAGTTTCAACGAGCCGCACCTCGCACCCGTGTTGACAGGCGAGAATGAGCAAGGTATCCCCAGCCTCGTTGCGAACATCTATTGCGTCGGGACGTACACTTGCAAGAGTGGCTTTGACCATTTGGTCCATCGGCCCATCATCTCCCCCATAGAAGGGTACAAGGCCGAACAACGTTCGCATAGTCTCGTCTTTGATGTAGTGCCTGCATCGCGTTGGAACACAAGCACCAAAGTGAGATGTACCGTCCGGTAGGTCAGGTTGGTAAACTTCATCTCGTCTCGCTTGGCAGCATCATCGGCGGGGGGGACGTGCCCGTATCCTTAAACATAGTGTCTTGTGGTAGTTATTGCCCCTACCTTGAAGCATTCGCGAGGAAGAACGTATCGGAACATATTTCTCGTAGCCCGGGAAAAAGTGTCGAGGAGTCACATGAGGACGTTGGCGCTCATTCGTTACTGCGGGATGAGTGGAAAAGCCGTTTCGAACGCTTAAGAAACGCTACCTCTGTTCACACAGTACCTATTTGCAGGTCTTTTTCGCTTCGGCTTGCCAGCCTTCTGCACGGTTGGAACATTGTTCCCGTCGGCCGGTTTTGCTTCATTGGTATCCTCTCGATCGTCATCGACAATGACACGCACGACAACACCGCCACCGCCATCATTTCCATCACCTCCATCCATCGACTGTTCGTCGATGCCACCGCCCACTTTGTCCTGTCAATATGCGGAACGCGCACGTACGCGCAACGTGAATGATTAGCGTATCAATAGCCGTTCGATGCCTGGAACAACAAGAGACGCGTATGAGATGACAACAGAGGGCTCGTTTCAGTAATGGGAGCTGGGGGTCTGGGGATAGACAACGCGTGTATGTGTGTGTTTGTTTGCTAGTCATGCCTCTCAGTCGTGAACAGCATGGTGGGGGCGTCGTGATCTCTCCGTTGTCCACAAGTACCAAGCTCCCATTCGTTTTTTCATGCCTGCGACACGAGATCACCGTTACGTGGTGATGTTCCGTTTAACAGCCCCTTATACTAACGCACGCCGGTATTCACGGTGCAGCCACCACCTACCGGAGTGCCAACTCTGCCGGGAAAAGGGCGAGTAAAGGGCAATCGGGCGAGATGACCCCTTGCGTCTAATTGATTGGTGAATAAGGGATGCTTTTCGCTGTACACCACAGACTTCTCGAACCTGCACCGTACCTAGCTTCGTTCCTTCTGACAGTTCATGCTCGGTGTGCCTCTCAGAGGAATGCAACTGGGATCGCTCGGTTCACCACCGTAGACACAAGCAGAAGGAATTGGACCCTTGTCTCCCTGCCTTACCACACGATCACCGACCGTAGTTCTTTCCGTGCGTGCTCCCGGGCGTGATGATGATCTATGAAAGACGAAGATAATCCTGACACCTCTGGTCGAAGTACGTGGTAGATGTAGTACCACCAACATATGTTGTGGTGGTTTGCCAAGCTCAAAGAATGTAGATCAAGCTAGTAAATGAACAGTAACAAGCGAATATGCACCTCGAATGCAAAGCGCTCCCACAACTGCAGATAACACTACCTTCCATTTTGCACGTGTGCAACTCTGATAGAGGGGTGACGACTAGGACGGAAGGGCGTATTCAGTAGTCTATAAACCATGTGCACATGACAACCGTCGGGAAACAACCCAGCACGGTCGACTACAATAGTATGTTGTGGACTCTGTTCGCACACCGCGGTCTATTAGGGGGTAGGGGATTCGCAGTACCTCCTCTGAATAAAACAGGAAACGCCTGCATATCTCAGTTTTCCGAATTCTTGCTCCAGTACGAAACTGCCATCGTAAATTAATCGTCCGCAGCGGTTGCTTGTGTGCGATGTTAGTATCTGAGGTTGTAATCCTTGCGATACACAACAGATTGGCGGTCTGCGATTTTCCAAACGATCCTTATATCATTGAGATCGGTGAGCTACAAGCAGGCGGACCGGTTTTGGAACGCTTCAAGCACACAGTAACGGCGAATCGGCGCCTTTGTGAGTGTGTGGGGCAGCGAAATTAAGCGCAACTCTTCCCTCACATGTCCTACTCGTCGCCATAGTCGATTTGAATACCTGGGATGATGTGTTTGTAGGCCTGGCCACAAGCATGAGTGCTTGAAGCGTTTCAACATCGGAACGCACAGCATCTTTCAAAATCCTGCGCGTAACTCACCGATCTCGATGATGGAAGGATCGCTTGAAAAGTCGTGGACCGCTAGTCTGTAGTGTATCACATGGGCTACAATCTCAGAAACTAACATTGTACACAGGCGACCGCTGCAGACGGTTAATTTGCGATGGTAGTTTCGTACTGGAGTTAGACTTTGGAAAACTGAGATATGGAGGCGTTTCCTGGATTTTTTAAGAGGAGGAACTGCGATCCCCCCCGCGCCCTTAGCGCACTGCTGATTATTTTCCAGTCTGCATGCACAAAGTCTGTATTGATTGAGGTGCCGCAGATGTCATCCAGACAACATTCGTACATGTACGCACATCCCCGGCACCGAAAGGAGGATTCCGACCTTGTTCAACGGGACCGTACACTCCTGCAGTACGTACTCAGGCACAGTGAGCATTGTATGACAAAATGTGCGACTTCTGTACTCGTAACACGCGGATAGGGCCACACAAGTCTGAAGACGAGCACAGCAGTATTCGTTGCATGCACCCTGAAAGGCCCTCGAAACAAAAATACATGTAGGGATGGTCTCGGCAGTCTGCTGTAAAGATACCGACAACAACGAAGACCTGAAGGTTACTGTTTCCAACAAAGGAAACTCAGAGCTGACGCTGTCGGGACTCACAGCTGGGACAAAAAATGTATCGTCAGAAGCATCGTCGCCGCTCTCGCCAGATCCGCTGCTGTATGACGAACTTGTATAGGACTCACTGCCGCTCGAGCCGCTGGTTTTCTCCTCCGAGCCAGTAGTCTCCTCCGTCGACACTCGGCGCCTACGATACTCGCCGGATCCACGAGCTGCCTTTTTCTCCTGCTGAAGATCTTTTGAGATAATGCTTCTTCTCTCATCTAGTTCGATTTGCTGGGATGGGTTGAGTTGTTTGACCCCTGCATCTTGTTGGCTGCTGCGGAGATCTGTTCCACTGTCCACCGGCGTCGGCCTGTCACCCTCTACTGCTGCGCCGGAGTCGGCGGCAGGCGCATGTTCCCGGTAGTCGACAGACTTCTTTGGCACGGTCTCAGTCCTTGGCGTGACTGAGGCAGCCTCGGTAACCTTGATGTCATCTTTTGAAGGCTCAGGGACAACTTCTGCCGCCTTGGTGGAACCTGCAGGACTGATCTCATTTCGCGTTGGGCGTGGAGCCTTTGGAGGTGAATCGTTGTTGCGTTTCTTCGATGTGGCGGCAACGGGGGTCGTCTGGTGGGGGCCTTCCTCTCGATATTGTTGCGCCTTGGGCTTCTCTTTGCTCACAGCACTAGATTCGTAAGGTGATACACTGGCGCGATTACCCATACTTGCTTGAGGCGCCAAGGCGCCTCACCCCTGGCCTCTTTGTCCGGAGGAGGGAAGGAAAAGAGCGAAGCGCTCGGGTTCATTTTGGGGGCGGCGCAACTCATGAAACGCCAAGTACCGATTCGAAACCCGCCGCATACAAGTATTAGTATTGTATTTGGACATATTTTTCCTTATAATATATTTGGACTGAGAGAGCAGGGGGGAGAGCGCAAGGGGGGGGGGGGTAAAGAGAGACAAACAAGCGGTAAGGCTGAGAGCGCTGTGCCAGAATTCAAGCAGCTATGAAGCCTCGAGGAAAATCACGGTCAGAGGTTGACCGAGCCCCCTCGGCTACTGACTCTAATACGATGCTGTCGCGAACAACAGTGCGATGTGCGGCCCGTCAAGTATGCATAGGCGACATGGAGGAGGAGCTGCACAACGCGTTTGCCATGGCGCGGTAAGACGAAACAATGGAAAGTGTGGTATTACAGCAAGGTCAACTATTTGGCATGTGGGAGCAGCACCCTCGTTGATGTCTCTTTCACATATCGAGCTGACCCTAGGCGACCAATTACGGGTGCCTACTTCAAACCATGTGTGATACCTACAGTGTGCCAGGAGGGACTGACTTCGTCTACGAGCGCGATCATGACGCGTTCGCGCGGCTTGATGATTATTGCAACTGGAACCAGGTATACGCTACTTAGTGCTAGCATCTATAAGCGAATAAGTGTAGCCGTTATAGTAGTGCAGTGCGCCAACGCCATAGTGTACAACAGTCAATCCTGCTGTCCACCTACTGCTGTACGCAGGCTACACATATGACAAACACAGTATACGTTACTTAAATGTTAAACACGCGCTCATCACGGAGGCACCCGCGAAAGCTCGCAAAGTGTCTTCCTATTCGAAATGTAAGAGAGGTTCTGCGCATGCATCTCTACATGTAGACTACAGCAGTACTGCTGCTGTCCTGTGCTCGACAATACTGAGTCTAACAACTACACAGTTAGTTTATGTTTCCTTATTAGACAGTACGAAGCATGCAAAAGGTTTCGCTTTCTGCGTCATCCCCGTCCCGAACGCACCGTTGTGGTATCACATATTTGAACAATGCCTGCAGATGTCAGAACCAGCAGCTCCTTTGGTGGTTTCTGGGCCCTCTGGGTCGGGCAAGAGTGCTCTCCTTGCGAACTGGCTTTTGCACTACCGCCGGCG
Source organism: Ectocarpus siliculosus (assembly GCA_000310025.1). Taxonomy (NCBI): domain Eukaryota; class Phaeophyceae; order Ectocarpales; family Ectocarpaceae; genus Ectocarpus; species Ectocarpus siliculosus. The sequence goes on from FN648368.1 coordinate 205,679, forward strand.
GTTGGAAAAGCGGCCGAAACACGGAGGGGCGTCGGAGAAGATCCTTATTTTTTGCCACGCAGTCGGGCAAGTGTTCTCAAATCGTTGTACACAGCAGTGCGAACGCAGTGAATGGATATCGCCTTCAGCGTGTCTTAATCAGGATTCTTGACTGCAACACTTGTGCACGGTTGGGAACTTCATAAGCCCTCCGCGATACCGGGACGATTGGGGGGCATATGGAGTCGCGCCGAAGTTTTCGTGCTTAGTCTACAGGCCTGCCAAGATGACTGCTGCACCGCATCCGTGGCACGTTACTCTCTCTACCTTTGACTACGTAGGTGCACACGACATGGCGTCGAGGTGGACCAGTTACTGTGGAGGCTTCTCGCGGACGTCAAGCAGCGATTCGATTTGGTTCGAAACGTTCCAAACGAAGCAGAACGGCTCAGCTGGGAATTGCCGCGCTTTCTTGATCTGGCAGCAAGAGAGGGGCGTGTGATCATCGTTGTTGACGGCCTTCACCGCCTCCAGGACAAGAATGGTACGTTAGCACGCCGCGTTGGCGAGAGGGGCGCAAATGCCTTCTACGCGCTCACCCGCGGCTTCCTTTGTTGTACAGCCGCTGACGTTTCGAACCGCTGATCTCCCCGCTCTCACGTGTCAGGGGGAGAAATTGGTCTGCAGTGGCTCCCCCTCCGGATTCCAGGCAATGTTCGGATCATCGTTACCGCGACACATCCAGACCCAAACTACCTCCAGCTTCACGAGCTAAAAATCAGACAACACATGGCCAACCCCCACCAGTCACTGCTCTCGTCCCAGCCGTCTGACAACTCAAACGGGGTCGGTGATACGCACGCAAGCGGCGGCGGGAGCGGCGGCGGTTCTACCGGCAAGGGAAAAAGCAGTGCCGGGACCGGCGAAGAAGGCGAAGCGGAGTACGAGAGTAGTCATCGGCGACGAAAGGTGAGCAGGCAAACGCACCGCCGCTGGACGGTCTGCTAATTATTGTGCGAGTGGTGCGGAGGCAGCGAGAAAATCCAGGTGTTTCGCATGGTGGCCGAGTTGCCGAATGTGGCCGGGGTTCATCCAGCAGTAGCCCGCTGCACGTCGCGGGATTCATAAGGGAAGGCACCGACCCTCGGGGCTCTTCGGTAGAAACCCTCGTGCCACCCCGATGCTGGAGCTCAATGGAAGCTGGCGTGTTTTGGCGTCTGACGATGTGTATCTCCCAACGGATACTCGTCATTGTGATACTTCCTTCACCTATTTTCCATAGGTGCTCATGGAGCTTTCTCGAAGAAAGTGGCCAACTTTGGAACTCGGGCCGCTCCAGAATTGGCGCAAACGCGACATCGTGGAGGCATTCCTCAGGCGCTCACTCTCGGGGACAAGAACGCAAGATTCGGTACCCTCAACCGCGAACAGCGATTGTCGACCAAAACCACCACACGCTTCTTCGGAAGAAGGGATATTTCTGACAGGGGTCGACATGAAGGAGAATGGAACAATCGGCCTCGGGACTGGCACCGTGACTAGCAGTGTAACGCCGGGGGGATCGGGAGAGCCGGGTTCATCGCCGGGTTTGGTCTTGTTCCCGTCGATGATCGAGAGTATCCTGTCAAAGTACGTTTTGTTCCTCAGACCTGCATAGATGCTTGGACACATTAAATGGACTCGAAATCTGAGCTTGGTCCGCCAAGAGCTGAAATGTGTGTGTGGCATGGACGCGTTGTCCTGGCAAGTGAAGTAGACACACTCAACCCCGTTCTGAAGGTTCCTTACTTACGTAGAGTATCTATCGTTTCTATATCCCTGACACAGTGACATCCACTTGGCGAACCACGCAGTATCAAACCTCACAACGGGCTCTCCTTCGAATATATCTGAATGCATGCAACATGTTTAAGAATGACCCACCCGAACGTTGTCTAGATGCTCGTAACAACGGTTCCGGCGCCACCAAATGCGATTCCAGCGATGCCACGAGCTCCGCGCTGTACTTGCGTACGCTGCTCCGGGCTCTCGATTGGGCGGCGAAGAACGCGTACGACGTGCGTGCATTGCTGAAGAACATGCTGAACACGACGACTGTTGGTCAACTGTACAACGTGTTCTTCGACAGGTACAGCAGAACCAAACGTATTCTTGATGGCCTCAGGGTTAGAATTAGGTGGGGGTACCCATGTTTGGCTTCTTGAACACAGCCCAATCGCGTAATAACGCCTTTCATAGTCTCCAGCCACCGATACAGCTGTAGCGTGTCCCACGACACAATTTTGTTTTCTCGGGTAGCGTCGTTCAGTCGCGCAATAGAGATTGTTCCCGGTGTATCAACGTACAACCAAGCGGAGGTGGGTGCTCGCTCAACTACCCTCCTCCCTTTTTGGTTTACGGTCGCCTCTTGATCTTACTCATCTGTTCCCATAGCCTTGAAAGCGGCAGCAATCCCACAGAGACATCGATACGGATCGCGGAACAGGACAATGAAGCCGAAGGGGGCAAGCAAGCGCTGCAGGACGTTATCGATGCTCTGGGGGGAGAAATGCCCCTCAACTCACTAGATTCCAGTTCTTCCGCCGAGAGTCATACAGGTGGCAACCGGCACCGGCAGCGGCAGCAGCAGCAGCACTCCGCCGTCGCGTCCGAGAGACCGGGGCATGTAAATGATGCAGTAGTTGGCGTCGACGCTGCTCAAGAAGGACAAACGAGCGGAAACATGGCGTCGGACAAACTCCAGGTCGTGGAAGGAGCCAACGACAACGCGAAAGGCGAGGGCAATGACTGCTCAGAAGAGGGAAATGAAGAGGAGGACGCAGGGTGGAGCGAAGGGGAGGGCGACGAATACAGCGAGGAAGGGTACGAAGACAGTGATTTCGAAGAGATCGAGGAGGGTGAGCAGGTGAAAGTAGGGAGAAACAAGTCACCTCCAGAGGACGGTGCTTCGTCGACAAAGTTTCAAGAAGCAGCCATGACGGACGGGATAAACCAAGAACAGGGGACAGACGGTGGTACTCAAGCTAGCATGTCTCGGGAGGAAGTTGGTCCAGGACCAACTGGCTCCGAACCAACTCAGAATCGTGCCGGCAATGTCTTCGGGGTTACGGATGAATCCAGGAGTGGCGGCTTGCCCTCCAGAGCTTTCGCCTTGTCTGAGGTTCCGGTGTATCTGTCGGGAGGGACAAAGGCGAGTACAAGGGTGCAACGATTGCTCATTCAGGTTCATCACTTTTCGGTGGCACTCCAATTTTGAATCTTGTTTTTGACGCAGCATCCTATTACGGCAATGGCTTCTATTGTACTTCGCTTCATGGTTTGCTTTCTTTCATGTTTCTCGCTTTTCATTCCCCACCTTGGTTTCTGGTGTCTTGGGAACTGTACTACGTGCACGAGTGGAGGACGCCATTGTTTTTTTTCTAGCTTATTTCTGTATGCCATATTGTGCCAACTCGTGCCACGGCAGGCCGTTTCTTTGCGATTGGTTTGTAGGGAAGAGGCAGTGCTCGATAGACATCAGAACCTCGTTTAGAATAAACAGAAAGGAGCCAGAACAGCAGTGAAGATCTTGGCAAGCCCGTATCTCTCGGGAACAGTGCTGAGGGATCGCCAAACGTAACTTTGGAAACAATTGGAATATTCGCTGCCATCAGGCTTCCACTAAAATTCGCATCAGCATTGCAAAAGGTTATCCAGTCAGCCGTCGACGCTTGTCAACTGCTGTCGACTGCTCCGGTGTGAGTTTTCCTTCAGCAGTCCATCGCCCTGTAACTCGTTCTCCAGAAAACTGTTGAATATCCATGCTTTGTACCGCTTCCTGCCTTTCCACAGCGCCACGAAATATCGCTGCAAAGGCAAATGCGATCGAGACCCTGCCCCAAGATGCGACCGCTGACAGGAACAATTGCAAGATAATGGGGAAACAATTTCAAGATAGCGGGGAAATATACATGCCCCCCCTTTTCGCCCCTGCGGCCTCTCTATCTGCGTTCGTCATTCACAATCGCGTGAACCGCATTCCCAATATCAACAAAGGTCGAAGGGTTTGGTGTGAAGGTCGGTCGCGCGGTGGCCCTCCTCCACGTCGTCCGCCATGGCCTGAGGTCCCAGGAGCTGTGGTCATTGCTCGCAGCATTGGAGGCTTACTCGTCAGCCCAGGAGAAGGTGCGATGTCATATGTAGCGATCTTCATGCCGAGGGGGGTGCCAACTTGACACGCTACACCGCATGAGGTCGCCAGGTGAAGACGATCGTACGAGAATCAATGATGACATGCGATTGACGATTCGTCAATTCACGTGGGTTGCAATATCCTGCTGCGGCCGGATGTAGCCGCTTGGCGTGTGATGCACGATGCGACAAGTTCGCCGTTGTGCCTGAAAGCGTATCGGATACACTATGTCCCTTTTGTTATTTGTTATGACGTCGAATCCTCAATAGTATCCCTCCCCTATCGAAAATCTAGTGTCACACCACCTTTGCATTGCTGCTAGTCTCATCCCCGTCCTACCTCCAACGAAATGTTTGCGCTACTCAGGCTGAGGGCACAGAAGGGGAGGCCGAATCGCGGCTTTTGCGAAAGCTGCTCAGAAACCAGAACCGGCTGATTGACAGCATACGCCAGATGGATACCGACAGGGACGGCGTTGTCTCCACGGCGGAGTTCCGAGCCGCGATCGTCTCTATGAACCTCGGCCTCACCGATCGTCAAGTGGAGAAGCTTATCCACTCTATCGACGTGGACAACGATGGGGAGCTAGACATGCAGGCAAGTGCCCTCTACTGTTGGAAGTTTATGCCGGAACAACTACAGTACCACTTAGTGTTCTTTAAGCTCAGGGGTGCTAGGCTGGTGCCACACAGGGAGAGCACGAACGCTATCACACTCGAGCCAAGGAGTACACTCCTGTTGGTGTTATGACGGCATGAACCTCGTCATATTCGGGATCGGGGATCGGTTCATATGGGCGAGGGTTGAGCATCACGTTCACTCTACGTTTCATGCGCAGAGGGATATCACGCATGATTGGGAGCGCCAATTGCTTGGGTCAAACGGACTTATGTGCTTTGAAATTGCCAAACGACGAATGGCTATTGAGCGGTGGGATGCCGTGATGTTGAACCAAGGTGGACGCAGCCCTGATCGGAGAACCCGTGTGCTAGCGTGCAAAGATGTCCGGTAATACAGGGCAGTTTGGATTGTATAGCTGCTCGTGCTGGGTGGACCCACAGCCGACGCCCCACCGAGAATCAGGCCTACTGTCTGACGGACGTGTCAAATAGACGTATATACCACGCGTGTGGACCACCTGCCCATCCTCCAAAATGTTGTGTCCTCCGAGAATAGGAAATGATCGAGAGATTCTCCACTACCGCACGAAAGATGAAGCACGGTGGCGGAAGCAGTGGGCGGAAACACAGTCAGGTGGGGGCGCCAGTCTGTGAATCCCCACTCTCGGGCCTATGGTCACTTCTTTCCGGAACGCTACAATATATTGAGGTCTCTCAACTTTAAGCTTGTGGTGGATTGTAAAGGGATGGATTCCGCGGTATTGGTTTACTTTGTGGAGAACATGGAAGCAACAAATCGAGTCTAGATTTCTCCCCTTTCATCCCAACCCGTGTTGTGGGCGCTCGACCCTACCTTCGTTGTGACCATAAGCTTGTCGGTCGATCATGGGTTCTAGTTTTTTGTGCCTCATGAAGAAATACACGTCTGCCAGGGCGCCGGATCAGCACGTAAGCTTCCTGATTGCGCGTAGGTGAATAACGTAGCCTCGTTCTCACCATCGCCCTAACCCGACAACGCCTTCGCCTGCCGTTGCTACAACCAAAACAGAGCGCCAGGAAAGGCGAATTCGAGTCTAGCACTTGGAGCGACTTCACAGAAGAAGTAAGAGCCAAAGAGGGAGTTGTCGTGCTCGGAGTGTTTGGCTTGAGCTCACGTGTATGGCGTAAAACATTTGTGCTTGACCCGTTTGCTCTGCTGTCTTTCACTGACGCGTGATTCGAGATATTGCGGTACCCCAGGATTGTCTCAACGAAGAATTGCCTCTCTCTGTAGTTTCAGAAAAGATACCGGTACGACTTTGGCCTAAGGGAGGAGTCTCACGCGCAGTCAATCACGTTCAGATCATGCCAGCCGATGATGAAAGCGGAAAACCCTGAGCACTGCCACCGGTCGGCGTTGCGTGAATCCTGACACGCCAAATCCAATCGTATGCATAAGAGGGGTGGCGTGGAAGTCCCACGCGAAAAGGGGGTCGCGATAGAACTAAACTGCGAGCACGAAAAAAGGCAGACGTAGCGGTGGCCAACCTTTGACTTGTCGATTGTCTTATCAGGTGCCTGATTGCGTGCAGCACCTAGAGTACCGCAGCAATGCTGCTGCGCCAGGGTTGTGCGGCAAGGCTGCATGTACTAAAGAATGCACCCATTGCCCGTTCTCAAGGAATTGCACACTCTCGCGATACCTTTATATTATGCACTCTCTCGCCTCGCGCCGCTTTCTCCAGGACGCCGGCGACACCAGTTCTCTATCAGACGGGGCCAAGGCCTCCCTCAAGTCAGCTCTGTCGGTGTTGGGCGTGTGCCACGACGGTCTAACCCACAACGGAGAGGAGCATAGCATCTTTGTACTCGGGCTCGACGCTGAGGACCTGCGGGAAGTGGTACGAAAAAGGCTATTTCACTGCACGGGCGAGCGTTGTCCGCCAGAACGCGTCGATAAAGCACATTTATTGCGGAGAGTTTGGGTATGCGCGCCCTTGGTCTGTACCCCGCCCCCATCTGTAGCCCCGCTTACCATCTTGTTTCAATCGATCACAACAGGTGTCTCGACGATACGTGACGTCTGATAGTGCTTGGCACTCTCGCCTGGTGCGGTTCTTCCAGGCGCAGCCACCAAGCCCCCGAAGGTGCGAGGAGCTCCCATGGCACCTAAAAAAGTGCTACAGGTGGCACCCGCTCAAGAACTCCTTGGTCAATCTGCGGACGTTTGAGGTGCGTCTAATGTTCTTTTCATGTGCTGTGAAGTTTTTCATTGCAGGTTGTGATGTTGACGGCCAGAGTCGTATTTGCTGATTGACCCAACCGCGACACGACCGGGTAGATTGAAAGCTATGGTCTTGACATGCATCTATTGTGTAGATTCCGCGTTGAATGTTTCGAGAGCTCAAGTGCCGTCCAATGTAATAGCCAAACTCTCCGCCTACCACAGCGCTGTACAGAAATGAACAGCAACATCGTTGTACCCAACCACCTGAATGCCCTTGAAACGCCTTGCCTTGGAAGACAATGTGGACGACGACCCAACTGAGAAGGGAGTTGATGGACTACTGGAAGCTTTTGACGGAGGGGCCTCTCCATGCTAGTGAAGAAGCAGCAGCGGCTGACCTCAGGAACGACAGTAAATCGAGACTCGTCAGGTGCGAACTTCTGCTACACTTCCCGTCAACGATAGTGAAATAGTCATCATCTTACACCTACCAGCATGCTTGGAATTCGTGGATGTTTGGCAGTCAGCCACGGATTCTATGCCGGATATCCATGCTCAAGGTACCTTCGATCATCCCAAGCGCAAGCATGTGTTATGCCAATGAGATACAAACACTGCGTAGCTGTGTCGGGATGCTACCATGGGAGCTTGCATACTTCCCCTCTTCACGAAAAACCGGTCGCACTATTGTACGTCATGTTGTGTTTGCCCAGCCTCATGATGCAGGAGTCATGCAATCGAGGAATGGGGGGGTCGTCCGTGAGTGCGGCGGATATAATCGCTGTCGGTAACGACGGCAACGGCGACAGTTCTGGCAAGGTATGGCAGCATAGACTTACAATATGCCTCATGTCGATGTGGCGCTGCCGAAACGAAGAGATGCCACACTAGAGAGCGGTCCAACAAGCGCACCACATATAGTGAAAATGTCCTGTCTCTGCGGAGACGAGGTTGCGTCGGCTATCCTGCCTCTCTTGTAGGGCAACAGGCACCGTTTTCTTTCAGAATCTGATTGGACTCGTGACTTGTGTGTGTCCCCAAGGTTGCGCCCTTTGACCTGGTTTTCGAGTACAACCACGCCGTTGAGGGGTGGCAGGCGTTGGGTCGCCCGACAATATCGCGGCTTGGAGAGATGGTTCACACGATCAGTGACTTCATGAGGGAGATGAGCCAGCTCGTTCAAAAGGAATATGCTAGGTGAGATGCATGCGGACCTTATCTGCTAAACAAGCCAAAATATGAGGGATATTGGTCCTGTAGTACATGTTTCACTCGTTGGATAGACGACTAAACGCTCGCTAGCGGTGCACGGCGAACTTGGGGCAAGCCAAGTCTGTCCAGCATTTGAACGTCGGTTGGCACCCCAAAATATTGACCTAGCAAAAGCCAGATGCTGGGGAAACATGAAGCGACGCGTGTCTGTGGTACCCGACTCTACCTTTACGTGGAATATAGCCTCCTCCCGTTTCCCAGCGGGCAAAGAAAACTCCCACAAGTTTCCTACCATGGAACGTTTCGCGGCGGCTCTCCAAATTCTTACGCATGTCTCTTCCGCGGGTGCGAACCTGAGAAGCCCGCCGTTCCTGCACATGCCCCTGGACTTCAAGACCTTGGAAAGTGTCGGCATCAACCCCGATCTGATCGCGTGGACAGGGGCGGATGCCACTCCCGCCTTGCGAGAAGGGGCTGAAGAGGTGTGGGTCCGGGAAACATGGTTCGCCTACGTCTTTTCAACTGATTGTGTCCAACGGATCATGTCACAGCGAATGTGGACGGCGCTTGACTACCGTTTTTTGCCCGATCTTTCATACTAGCTGGAGCTTTGTGCTCTGTTGGAGAAATGACCCACGGTCTCCTCCCAACCGCTTCTCGACTCATCCACCCGTTCAGCATGTGAACGCGAGAAATAAGGACGATATCCTGGCAAAGCCGAAGGGTGCTCCCAAGGACAAGCTTTCCTACTACCGCGTGGCCCCTTTCTACTACTTCCAGGTTAAACTATTTATGATGAGGTGTTCTTAGTCGATTTCGAAAGTTTCCTCGACTTCGACATTTGTCTCAATATCTTTCCTGTTGGAGTAACACTCGATGCGAGGTCACGGATTTGAAAGACCATCCCCGTGGCCGTCCACTTGTCTTCCCACGACCTTATATTTTCAGAACCGAAAAGCCTTGTTTCGCACGTGTTCGTAGGAGGCCGAACTACCGTAGGTTGTGCTCCACGAGCTGTTCGCTAAAGTTAACCACATAGAATGATTGGTTGGGTGATTGGTTGCCTGATTGGCCCCCATCATGTTCTCTGTCTGTTTGCAGCTGTGTGTTGTTGTTGTGTTGCGACGAATTGGGACCACTTTTCCGCGGTGCCAAACGCACAAGACCCGGCGTGACCAGTCTGGCCATCCTCTTCTGGACCATGCCGACAATTATTTGCGACACACACGTACCACGTTCGAGTGAGGGCGAGGTTGAACAGCGCGCAAGGTTTCGGTTGTCGAAGAACTTCGGCGTCTAAAGTACGCCTATTTGCCTCTCACGCTCCCCACCCCGTATGCCGTTGGTCCCTCCGTAATCTAGCGATGGCTGTGGGTTCAGTTTCCTTGGATGGCGTTGTCGGGAAGCAGCGCCGGTGTGGTGTCAGCAGGACCAGCGGGTGCGAGAGCAGCAACGACAGTGGCCGCGGAAGGGTTTGGTTTTGGAAGTGGTGGCAACTCTGGCGTTGGCGATCGGGGTGATGGAAAAGGCGCCTTGCCAGACAAATCACGCAGGCGAGGGAGAAACCCCATGAGTAGTTCTGATAGCTTCTCACTGAAAAATTCGTATTGCTACTATTGCCGAAAAACAACGTTTCTGGTTCTGCCTTCCATGTGTGCACCCATTTCTGTCTGAATGTCTTCAAGGACGTGGCATACCGATGTACTGACATGTGTGGAGGTTTGACCAGGATGCCGCAATAACGGTGCCGTATGCGATAGGCATGGCTATGGGCCTCTGCAGAAATAGTACACATTTTAATGCACGCGTAAGGCTGCCATCTGATCCGTGTCAGGCTGATTCTGTATTTGCTGCACGATGACTTATTCGGTGTCGATGTGCAATGCTCTTTCTTGATGGTACGGATGGCAATCGAAAACAGATTCTGGCGTGTAAAGCGGATAGATCCGTTTGGAGAGCCTTCGGTGAACGTAAGCGAAGACCGACTGAGGTCACGACTCAAGGCGGAGGTCGGGAGATCGGTGACGACTACTCTACTGGTGAGGAGAGAACCCGTCCGTGACAGTCGTAGACTCCTTAGGATGAGGATTTCTTAGGATGAGGATTTCGATGTCCAAAGGGGCTTCAGCCTTTCTGCTCTATGTACAACGGATGCAGGCTGCCCCTTGGTCGCCGCCTAACATCAGTATGCGAACGCCAGCAATGGCCCAGGAAACAAGCGAAAAGGCCTTCACCAAAACGCAATGATGTGTTGGTTTTCCGCGGCACCTTTCCTCTAACTCTTCGTATGGATCACACACGAATTTCCTGTGCTGGGACAGGACACGCAATCACACTATAACCTCCTCAACGATGTCGGCGCCGGGATGGCGTCCAACGCGGCGCATCGGCGACACGCTCTTCGTGTGGAAGCAGAGGAGACGTTCGGCAAACCACCCCGTGCAAAACAGCCGGTGAAGGCAGTAGAAATGGAATTGTTCCAGGTTTTCCGCAGGGAAGTGTAGTTCTGGGATGTTGTTGCTAAGTACACAATCATGATTCGGCTGCTGAACAGCTTGAAATATTGGCAGATTGTCCACCTCGTTTTGCATCTGCGATAAGCACAACAGCACTACCAGGGGAAGACCATAATCCACCGGATCTGGCAATCCAGGCGTTTGATAAATGTGCACACGAGCGTACGACCACGGTGCTTGCCCATAGTAAGCGCCAGTTCTGTCCATGCGCAATAAAACAGCGCACGTTGGCTTCTGTGGGGAGCGCACCACTGTCTACCAACAATGGTACTGGTGGCCGGGGCGGCTTCCTGAGCGAGGACGACTCCGACTTGAACTCGGCTATCGTGACGTCTCCTGCTGACCTAAAGTCACTAGGAATAGGGCGGTGAGAAGACAATAACGCGAATAAAATAGCCTGAAGAAACAAGATTAGAACGTCCCGACATGTCGGGAAAACCTTTGTATTGCCGGGTGTGCAATCGACTGTTGCCTTGTCGCAGTAGTCGACCACACAAGCACTCGTGGGTGGAACTTTACATTTTCCTTCGCACGTGTGCCATATCTCGCGCTGGTCAAATGTATTGCGTGATTCCGTGGCTCAGGGACGTTTTGGCTAGCATTGTAGGGGGCGGAGATTTGATGGGACAAGGCGGCGGCATTGCAAACGACGGGGATGGTAGTGCTGGGTCGAAGGCTCGGAGTGGCATAGGCGGAGGCCGAGGAAGAGGGCGCAACAGCGGGCTTGGAGCTTCGCACTACCGCAGGGCACTTGCGGACGGACGAAAGGTAAATGCCATGCACCGTAAATGGGGGTGAAATCTGTCAAATGTCAAGCAAGGTACACACCGAGGGGTGCGATTGTGGCAGATGAGTTTGCGTAGGTCGTTTTTCGGCACCCTCCACGAAGCGGGCAGGAAAAAGTAGCAAGCGACTGGTTCGCGCCTAAAAGACACAATTTGTCTTGCTCGCAATGAGTTTGGATGGGGGTGTAATTTATCGCTACAACAGGATGAGTTGGGTGTTCTTGAAGCAAATGTTGATGATCGATTCCCGCTCTCTCCCGTACACACGCTCGCGGGCGCTTCCTCCTCTTTTTTTAACCATGCAGGCTATTAGCGTGCTAGCAGGCACAAACCCGCTGTCTCCGTTGCCAGGGAAAGCCTTGGTGGAGACTGGAAGTTTCCTGGGCACTAGCATCAGCATATTCCCGATGTCCATGGATGAGGAAATGTGCGTCAACTTGTAAAGGTGTAGCCACGACAAACAATCGAGAGGCCCAACAATAAACGTGAAAACGCGTTACAACAATGAGACCGCCTACCACTTCCACTTCTTTGCGAAGATCTACGGCTGCCATCCCCTTTCGGTGTCGGAGTGTACACCTCAGTTTACAATTTTTTTATGTGTTTGATGTAAGGTGCAAATATCAGTATTCACTCTCTGTCGCTCGCTGTTGATCGCATTTCTGTTCAACCGGCGGTCCACCAGGGTGCATGAGGCCAAGGACATGGCACTAAAGCTGCGACATATCCACGACGCCCTGCAAGGAGAAGTGAAACGAAAGACCAAGAGACTAATCGAGATCAAGCGAGGCGTCGAGGAGCGGAATTCACAGGTTACGCGTGGGATCATACAGAAGTATCTCATTTTTCATTTATCCACGATTAGATTGACATGTCATTTCAATACACAACATTTTGTGGGACTTGGGCTCCACCAACGTGGTGTGAAGCGCCCATTATTCTAGGCTCAGAAAAATCTTGATAGGTCTCTGGCGTCCATCCTCGGGAAGACTTGTGTTCGTCGTCGTTGTCTGCGACCCGTCCAACAACGTCTCCCCAACTACGACGTGGCGGCAACTCGGTCAACCCCCTTCCTCCCCCACCTGCTCGATGCAGGACGCGTACACAATGTCGCGCACGATGGCGGGAGAGAACATGATCAAAGCGCTTGAGACGCGATTCACCAAGGTACGCTCCACGAGCGCCGAGCTAGACAGAGTTGGGGCGTTCTACGGCCGCATCATCGAGCTATGCGTGGGCAACCCGCCGAAAGACAACCGTCACCTGCGTGCCCTCGAAGAACAGGTGCACACAACATCTCATTCCGTAGTATTGTCACAGTAGCGAGACATTTAGAGTTTTCCAAACGGACGGCCTCGAAACCACTTTCTAGTGGGGTTGGGATCGGACAACTTGAGATCGTTATGAATATGTGACAAGATAGAGTTGCTGCATGCAGTATTAAGGATACCTCATTTGTCACTCATACACGCCTTGTTTCCATGCGTTACTCGTCGCCCGCACAATTGGTGCAAAGCTACCGAATCACCACGAGCGAGCGAAAACCAATGTCCTTCTGATTCACTCCTTGTTCAGGTGTTTTTGTCCAAGCAACAAACGACCGACCTGTCTGGAAAGGTCCAGAAACTTCTTTTCGAGAAAGACGATATTGAGCGCCTTGGCATCGACGGTCTCAGGGTTCAGCTTGCCCGCACCAAGGCCGTTCGTCAAAAGGCAAGCGCTAGCTGTTTCGTTTTTCCTCTCGGGTCTGACGTACCCTGGACACAACAAGCAACCTCTGGATTGTTTTTTTCGCTACCGAAAGCACGGCGACTACCACCGTAAAGTTGCTGTTATCGGATGGCCCTTGTGGACGATGACGCGTTCCCTGCCTTCTAAACACCTCGCCAACTTTGATCCAATGAACGACCGTAATATCCAGGCATGGAACAATCCTGTACACTGACAGGAATTTCTCCGCAAACTCCTGTGGTCTCCAGAGTATTGAACGCGTGGCTGATGTCACGCGCGCTCTTTGTGGGGCCTGTCATGGCTGTCTATGCTTGAAATGGTGTTTTGCTGCCTTGTTGGTTTTCTCGCTGCTGCTGGCACGATGACTCGTGGTCCTCCTCGTGCGCATTGCAGAAGGCACACTTGGCATGACTGGGTGGTAGTCTTCACTTCCAATTCAATCTCACGTTTGAATGAGGACCGTCGCTATGTCGAAATCACAATGCGACAACATTCAACACATACTCCGTGTAGGTTCATCCCTAGTGTTGTCAAAAGAGTCAGTTGCACACCCCGCTTGGCTGCTGATGAATTGGTGATATTAAGCATAGTCACTAGTGTATGACCACGAGGTATCCTAATGGCACAGGAAAATGCTTCTTGGTGTATAGAAAGTCCAGATACAACGCCCACCAACTCGCGACTGTATTGCAAGCTGGTTCAGTGCGAAATTCAATACGGCTGAAGGGTATTCAACTACTTAGAATCACTCAACAGTTCGAACGTTAGCTGCTAGGTCCCACATTGAAACACGACGACCTTGGTGTGGAGTAGTTTCCAATCGTGCTTGAGTTCGGGACCATTTTCTCATGTGTGAAAAGTGAAGACGCCATAAATAGAGTAAAATGCGATCCGGAATCGAGTGAATCCTTCAAGTAGGCCGTCAATCTTGTCCATAGTTTCACTTTGTCAGCTGTCGATAATTTCGCTTACATGTCGTCGAAGATGGCGTCCTCGGCAAATTTTTGTGTCGAGGCCCAAACGAGACTCCTTACGTGTTACCCTCCTCGTTGCCTGTGTGACCGAATCATCTACGTACGCTACGATCATTCGTTGTGATTGCTAGCGCATGTCAACTCCCCACGAACGTTATCTTCTTCCTTGTCAAATGTGTCCGGACAGCAAGTCACGATCGTGAAGGTGCCTTGATGCGACCACTGCAGGCCTTGATGCGATCTACCGAAATTTCCAATTTCCAACCGCAACGTCGTCAACTGAGTGAATGAATGGCACAAACTGACAGGTCATGAGATCGTTTCGAAAGACCTCGCCATGTTAGCAAGAAGACTCGCTTCATTCCTGCTGTGAATGGCTCAGCGCGAGACCCAGTACAAGGGAATGTTCCCCGGTTTTTGAACGTGAAGTGCCAGTAACAAGGAAAAGAACGAACGCTGCCCGTTGACTGTTTCCACGACGAGAAGCTTGTCTGTCCAAGCTCGGCCTGGATGATATAGGAGGATGATGCCGCCGTACTTTCGGTCAACAATGTGTCTGCAACGACAACCATCCTACGTCTCCTTGCCCGCCTGCCCAAATATCAACTTTACGTTTCGCAACCCGCGCATTCAATGTGGCCGATTGCTTCGAGGTCTTCGCCGGGGCCAGGCAACTGCCGTCTGATAACTGTACTGCCCACAGTGAACCCATCTCCGACTTTCTGTTCTCAACGATGCATCTGTCCGTTGCTGGGGTTAGGTCAACGTCCGGGCAGAACAACTGCGCGAGCAAATCGAGAAGAATGTGAAGTCCGAGCGGAGAGGCCTCAAGGCTAGGGAAGCCGCGATGCATCTTGACGGCTCATCGACACTGCCGCGGGGAACGACCGTACTCGACCGTGACCATCCTAGGTCAACGGCTAGCGGAATTTCTGATACTATGTGGAATATTATTGCCGCATTATATTGCAGGCTGTCCTACCTGTAGATCGTTCGCAAGCACCACCACCCCCCCCTTTCTCGACGCCACTTGAAGACGAAGAGTCAAATTTGCAAAGTTGATACTCGTAGGCGCATATTTCTCTGTGTCATGAAGAAACGAGGCGAGAACGTTCCTTTCCGAGAACCCATCACGTAGTGCATACATCCATGCAGACATACAGAGACTATCCGTTCACCGTTTGTCAAGAACGGCAACTCTCATTGATCAAGAGTAGTGTGTCCATCTCATCCGGTGATCGTTGCGTCCCCTCTGCTCTCAATGGCCTGCATTCCCTTATGACAACGCCGCGCAGTATGCACGGGGTTGGCGTAACTGCCCTTGTCGCTACCGGCAAAGTGTATGGAGCGGCGAGGCGGGCCCAGACTCAATCCCGCCTGTTCGGCGAAGAGGAACTAGAGGTATGAAATCGAGGTACCACGTCACTTTGTGGACATGTCCGGTGAAGCAGAAAGATTAACAGATACCAAGGGTAGAAAGGGGAGTGTGGTGCCCAGCTTGGAATCGTTGACCACACAACCCTGTAAATGGCGTTCCAGCATGAAACACAAGACTGCCTTTTCCTTTTTGTGCCTACACAACGTTTTGGGGGCTCTGGTATCTGCCAAAGAGATGCCTCCGGTAGAGCAAGTTTTTTCGCGATACATCGTTGACGTTTGCGAGACGTCACAAGAACCAGTACTGGTGGTAGGAATCAGTACCGCTTGCGGCACAGGAGCACATTTGTGTATCACGCACAACTACCTTCTTCTCGATTGTCCGTCGTTGACAACGACTGTTCGCCGGGGGAAACATTCAGAGGGAGGGCATGGAAGAAGCTTTGGAGCAGCTTGCGATGGTCGTGGGTGCGGAACATGTCGATGATATCGCAGAGAAATTCAAGGTAACCGTGTCGCGTGCCAGACTGAGTGGATTGCACGCCAGATGTGTCCAAAGTAGGAGGAGGCGGGTTCTACGCTATTCTAGACATCAACGCGGCTTGTGAAGGTTGCGAAGTGCAAATATATGCTCAATGGCACATTGACAGTTGCAGCTGTATTCTACATAGGTAGAGAGGTTCCCAGTAGGGCGCGGAAAAAACGAACGCGTCAGCATCGGAGAAGGGTCCTGTGTTTGGGATGCGATATATATATGCTGTTGCGATTGACAGGTACGGACTCCTCCTGGGGCGTCACTGCAACTGCACTACAATTTCCGACAGCTTATCTTCCGACACGGTTAGTTGTTTGCGAAAATGCACAATCAAAATGCAATGCTTCAGACTCCAGAGTATACAAGTGGCCACATCTGTCCCTGTCTTTGCTTCTCCTCTGACCCAATCAAGGACATCGAGGCTAGAGCGCAAGATCTCCAAGCCCAGGGGCAGTCCTGCACGGTGACAGTCGAAAAGCTGCGCAAGAAACTCGAGCGCCGTCAAAAGACCCTTTCGGATTTACAGGCGAGAAGGATTTCTGCTCTCCGTACCGTTCCGTATGACCCCTGTCTCGTGACTGGAGCACGTCTCCCCATGTCTAGGATTTGAAGCGGGTCGACTCATATCTAGACTACTGTTGCACCTCCACCTAACTAACCCGACAATACCCAAATAGGTGGTAGACCGTGACGCTTCGGCCGGAGGCTCATCCACGCCTTGCGCTTCTTCCGGGAACAGCAATCTCCATCGTGAACAGCGTCGTCTGGATGACTTGGTATTCCAGTCGGGGATTCGTCTCGCGCAGAGTACCAGAAAGGCCTTGAAGGTAACCCTGCCTCTAATGGGCAGCTAGACATGAACACAGTTTGGGGGCGAGGATGGTAGAGGATACGCCCACGACCACATGAAACATGTTTGAAGGATCTCATTTTGTTTGAAACGGGTTGGTTGTTGGCAATTTTCCGGTGAGGGTCTGTATGGTAGAGACGGCAGCATCAAAGGCTCATTGAGAGGCACAGACCTATCGAAAACTCTTTTTGGTCCAACATATTCCCGATTGTTTTCACAGTTTTATCGCCCACTTTTCATGCAGCGTCAGCACAACGGCAGCACTACCTACCCCTGCCGTCCCTCGAACTCCTACAACGCATGTTTGGCATCGACAGGCGAAGGGAGACTTCACCGACCTGAGGGTAGGTGTTCTTCACCTAGCAAGCCTGATCGATTCAGTGGTCCGACAAGCCGACGATCACGGTGGTGCTCTCATCCTGGCAAAGAGCCGGGTCCAGCAACTGCTGGCGAAGGAGCTATCGAACGCAGCGGCAGCGACGGACGTGCCATCAGCAGTGGGGGGGGTGGCGGCACCAACACCTTCAACAGCGGCAGAAAGCAGTGGCCCAGGCGGTGCAGCGGGGGCGGGGGCAGGAGTGGCGGCGCCAGCGCTAGCAGAAGGTGGTTATGTCTGGCGTTCGTCAGCGGTGGTCCTAGATGCGTCTTTCTTGTTTCTAGTTTGTTTTCAGAGGATCAAGCCATTGAAATCAGCCTTCTGTAGGACGCACTGTTGGAATACTTGGTCGAGTACGGGGTGATGGCTCCTCTACGGCTAGGAATCAAGAAGACCAACAACTTTCATGGAAACTCTTGGGCGAAAACGAATTTCGGGGAGGGTCCACACCGGTGCACGACGCCTCGTACCATAGCACAATGTGCAAAGCTCATACTTCCGAGGATAGTTTCCACGCGAGGTTGGCAGTTTCCTCGAGCCCACCCCGTCAGTAGCCCGTTCCTTGCTTGCCCGGCTTCCTTCCTTCCTTCCTTCGCACGAAAACACGTACTTGCAGGTGGTGTCTCTTCGAGGGTGGTGCCGTTACGTGACATGGAGGATCCTTTGGAAGGCGAGCACGACGTTGATCACCCGGATGGTTCGGGACTGGTGGAAACCATACCTGTGGAAAAGGACGAGGTACCTTGATTGTGCCGCACCCTGCGGTGGTCTTGAGTGGTTGTTTGATGTTTTGCTATCCATCTCGGGCAAGCAGCTGCTCCCATGCACGGCATGAAACACGTACTTCCACATACCTCGTACTTTATGTGAGAGAATCGTCGATGCTCACCAGAGAGATATCGTCGGCCCCGCCCCAATTTCGACACCATCACTAATCGTAGCGACCACCATCCTCTCACCCATGCAGTCTATGCTGTGACGGGGAAAAGGTTTTTATTTTTTGTTAATTATTTGTAGGAAATACAACCCGCCGGTTGATATGCCACACGAAACTCTCCTTGTCCATGTCCCCAGGGATGGCAAACACTTCTATTTTTCTCGGGCAAGTAAATGCGTACCCTTTGAAACATCCGTGCACGAGGTGTTTCGATGTGCCGTATTGAAAAATGTCCTCGCGCATTGAACTACCGGGCGCACCATGCAGAACATTACGCATGGAGTGGAGTCAAAAATGACAATAATTGAATACAGCAGCAACCCGTCATGTACATGCTTCGCTAGGGAGCTAGACGCTGCTGATGGTCTCGAAACCCGACAACGGACCCCCCCTTGCCGAAATCGCCCCTCTTTTCGCCCGCCCGTCGAACGGACCCCAAGGACGTTTGCAAGCTATTGGAAGCATGCGAAAGACGTGTCTGCCGTGTGATGGAAGCCAGTGGTCTCGGAGGAAGCGTAGGAACGAAAGAATCGGTCTCAGATTCTGACAAAAATGTTGACCCGCAGCGACCTTCCTTCTGGCACAGCGGGATCAACACGGCGACGGTTCCGCCGGGGAGCGAGCCGGTTACGGAGGGAGAGGGTGAGTCCAAATGGCGGTCCGGCCGAGGTGGGGGCGAGGGAAGGAGTTGCTAGTCCCGGGACAACTCTTTGTGTGGCGTGTTCAGGAGGTGATGGCGGGGAACATGATGCGGTCGGGTCGCAAATTTACGACATCGGTCAATTCACGACATCGGCGTCGAAATTCGTATGTTTGAATGAAAGACGATACTTGCTGGTATTGCTCGTCATGTTAATTCTCGCAAACCCTCCCCGTGTCCACCCGTCTCGAATGCGTCGATCGGCAGCAACCCCCTCGGTTCTCGATCGACTCTTCATGGGGCAGACCAAGGGCCTCAAGGGCGACGGCGCGGGGATGGACATTCGCGTCTTCCCGCCCAAAGCGCGCGATACCCGATTCGAGCGGAGCATGGGTGACGCTCTCAGACAACAGAACGAAAAGCTGGAAATGCAAGAGGTACCTACAACACCGAATTACCGACGACTTGTTCGCATTTTCCTGATTTGATTGACACAAGCTCCATGCAGCCCACAACAGCACCCTAGTGAAGGTCACATCTGATGCTCGATTTGTGCTGCACACCGTCGTATTGAAAGAGGAGGCACGGTAAAGACATGTCCTCCTCACCTGATGAGCTGTGGTGAACCAAACTGCCAAAGCAAGGTGATTGTGAGGTGATGTTGCCTAAAGGCCGAGCGAGTTGACAACGCCGTGTATAGTTGGCATGGTTGCGCGCACCACTCTCGAGGAGTGCACCCACTTCCGCGCCACTGAACTTCCTGGCCGAAGCCTCCATATTTGCTTAGTTGTGTTCCCCTCGCCATCGCCGCTGCTTGTCACGCTGTAAGTATCGCCGACCATCGACAAACTTTGGTTTCGTGCTTCGCTGTTTGTGGTTCGGTATCAAAACATCGCAGACGGAGGCCAGCAATCTTGACCGTAACGCGGTGGCGACGGGAGTGGCGTCGTTCCTTGAGGATGCGCTCAACAGCAAGTCTGCCAACAAGCACTTGAGGCGGGCCAACATGCTCGTGATGGGCAAACAGGTACAGTGTGAATTCGTTATAGCTTATTGTGCAGTGTTTCAATTGATGCCGTCTGAACGTCTGTAAGGAAAACGCCCAGAACGGTCAAAGGAGAGAACAAGCTAGTACGCTATTTGATGCTCATCGCGCCCGTAATCCTGTCGGGAGTAGTCGCTAGAGGGACTGCCCCCCGCCCTCGGCAATTGATCTGATGTGAGTCTCATCGATCCACCTTGCAAGCATATTGGTCGTCACCACGAGATCCGAACACCGTACATGGTTGGTTCGCTGTAAGGGCGGTCTCACTCAACAGACTTGTCCGTGAACGCTTCAGCACCACTACCGAACGGGCTGCCTTCTGATGAAATACGAGGTTTGGCCCAAACCTGGCCCGGAAAGGGCGTGCGACACAATACCACGGAAACCGCGTCTCCATCATTGCGGTTCCCTGTTGCCCTTTGTCCGCGATGCACATGGTGAACTCAGAGAAATACGTCGTTGTTGATCTTCGAAAATGTTTGCAAAATCAAATTCAAATATCCCATACACACCAAGTGGAAATAGTATTCCTCCCTTTCCTCACACGTAGCGCTTCTTCTGTCACTTTATGTTGCAGGGTAAGCGCGCTGGGTTCGGGCTAGTGATGGATGATGTACTGAGCGGTGCCGATATCGACATCTACGGCCTCGCGGACGCAACGAGGAGACGAGCCAACGGCATGGAGAAGGCTTCGACCGCGGACCAAGCCATTCTCAGTCGCACAGATTTGTCCTCAGCCGTAAGAGGAAGGCCAGACTTGAAGGTAAGTGTGATGCAGCATGGAAACAAAGCCTTGATATTCCAACAGACGTTTCGATGCACCACCTCCTACACAGTCTACCTCGATCCCCCTCTTGACAACAGCTCTGTTTCTTCGAAATCAGCGTTTGGCCGAATAGAGTAACCCCACACGGCAACCTGAAAACCCCCGGTTAGCGCGCGGCCCAAACGCGAAAAGAACATTGGAATCCTTCCGCTACCCCGTGTCATGCGTGAGCATCTTGTCAAACTTGACGAACGACCAGGTCGTCGCTACTACCTTGCTGCGACAAAAATCTGGGGAAACGATTATTTCTAAAAGTCGAGGCGTACGCTCTTTTCCCTGTCGTCGCTTCATCGTTGCGTGCGCGCAGGCGAGCTCGCAGGCAACGTCTGCCCGGCGGAAGCAGGAGGGCCGGAAAAAGGCTTTGATGAAGAAACGGGTCGCCCAGACGGCGCGCGCTTAGGGTAACAGCTGATCAATAGGAATTGTAGATACCGGCTCCCGTTCAATCCAGCGGTCTCACGCTGCGCGCGTCAATGAGTTGGCGAGCAGTTCTGCGAACGATGCCAGATTTCGTCAGGACAACAGCAATGACGCTGGCTTGTGCGGCAAGGGATTCTTCGGAAAGCAGCCCGTACGTGGTGTCGACCATAATGGCAGTTTTCATGTGGGCATGTTGCAGACGCATATTGCCGCAGGCTTGAGGCATGCCTGAGCGAACAAGTCGCAAGCTGCCACCAACTTGAACACGAGTTACTGCGATTCTCTGAAAAGCATTTACTGTAGCGTACGCGCACACTACACCACACCAAGCAGACACCAACGCCCGCGTATCCATCAATATTTGCTTGCAGCCGTTCCAAGCTGGACACACTCATTTGCCTCCAAAGGCTGTATCAGCGTTCATCTGCAACACAACGCCACGTTTGGTGCGACAATTTCGCAGTGCACCTGCACGCCTGACAGGGATAGCCACGTGACAACCAACCACCCTGAAGGCTCCAGCAAAGAATACCCATGCTGAGCAAGGAAAAAAAAATCTGCAGTGAATCACGGCCTTGCCACAACCTCAGGTATCAACTACACTGCAGCCACCCACTACCGCCGACGATCCATACCGCCCATCGAGTTCATCCCTTCTCTACCGCGCCCGCCACTCTGCGGGCCCCCTCTGCCTCGCCCGGCCCCCTCCCTACCCCCCCGCCCGCCCCCCCTCCCTCCCCCCCGTCCGCCGGCGGCGCGCCCGCCCAGTCCCCTCCAATCCATGACATTGCCCGAAGACAGAGGGACTGGTGGTGCCAACGCCGGGGCACGACCTGAAGGTTGCGAAGAAGAAGAAAAGGGGGTGCCACCGGAAGACGGGCCATCGCCGGGCGCGCGTGCGCCTCGCTCCCAAGCCCCGCTCGCGTCGGCGCCGCTGCTGCGGCCCGTCGGTGGCTCCTTGCCGCGACGATGATCGTGTCGTCCGCCGACCCTCTCCTCACCCCGTCCGCCGTTGCCGGCCCGTGGATGTTCGCTGCTTCTGGTTTTTTCGTCCTTGCCGTGGGCTCGGCCTTCCTTCTTCTCCTCTTTCTTCTCATCCTTCTTGTGGCGTTTGCTCTTTTTCTTCTTGTGGTGGCCGTCGCTGCCGTCGCCCCCGGCGGAGGACTCCTTGTCCCTCTTCTTCCGCTCCCGCGCATCCGCTCGAGCTTCTTTTCTTTTCCGCTTTGCCTCCCGCCTTTCTTTCTTCGCCGCCGCCGACTCGCCCAGTGTTCCCCCAGCACCATCGCTGTCATCGCTCGATCCAGAACCCTATGTGCGTGTGTTTCAAATTGTTGCGTTCGCCAAATCAAACGGAAGCAGCAGCGTTGGGACCATGTTTCATGCGCAATCCGTTCCGGCATCGTAGGTCCCACGGTCAGACGAGGGGTACTAACGAACGAGGACAGCAGCGCGTAGCTCAAGCATGAAAAGAGACGGACTCGGGGAAAAGCTGTGTCAGACGTTACGGGCCCCAACCTCCTCAACCGCGGGTCTGAGGCCAAAACATGGCATGGGTCAAAATTCGGCTCAAATACATGACTTCCTGAAACGTATACACCTTTGATACCACGCACCTAGCGGCCTATCCGAGCGCGCCAACGGACGCGCTGCTCTTCGGGTATTTTTTTTGTTTTCACTTCAAATCAACGCTCACAGCACTTGTGCGGTTTTCTTCCACCCGTGGTCACACAGATCAGTTCCTCTCCCTGAGGCCTCCTACCCACCTCTCCTGCGGTGCTTTGACTTTGCTTTATAATGCGAGAAGAGTGCAGCACTGCTTTGTACACTCGAACTACAGTAGCGCTTTCCATCCAGGCCAGGAACGGAAGCGAGAGAAAAACTCACTTTGCAAGACAGCGCGCTTACGCCGGGATTCGAAACCCCTGACTGTGGCCAAGAGAAGGTTTTCGAGGATACCAACTAGACTACCTGGGCGATCGGTAGTAGGTGGTAGAAAATCGTACGGAATATCGCTTTTCAAAGGCCATCCCCTGAACATCTGCAAATGACCTCTCTCATAGTCACACCTGCTCTGGTTTGGCGAACACGTCAACACCCTTGTGGAAGTTGTGAGATGTGGCTAGCTGTTTCCCTTCATAGGCGACACCAGGCCTCCACTGCGGCCCCTTCTCCGACGGCGCCTCACCCCGGGCGACCCTCTCCTCGTCCTCTTTCTCCGCTTTCTCCCTCACCTGATTGAACCGACACGGTCGCATGCAACAACGATGCACAACATACGCGTTGAATGCACAACCGAGAAAACGCACACTCTGGTCTACAGCGTGGACACCAAAAGCATGAACCAACACAAGTAGTGTTTCAGTTTGCGCAGTTCTTAGAGGTAGAGGCGAGAAAGGTTGTGCAACGTGCTCTCTCTCTCTCTCTCTCTCTCCACGCACCTCGGCGGGCAGGGAGTACTTGTGCTTGTGGTCGACTCGAATCGTGCGACCCAACAGGTCGATGCCGTTGAAGTTGTCCACGGCGAGGATGGTGCTCTTCTGGTTCTCGTACTTGATGAAGCAGAACCCCTGCAACCCAAAATGCGGTGTGTATTTAGGGAAAATAAATACAAACCCAGAAAGATTTGTATCCGTTCTAGATATAACCACAGTCGAACGGGATGTGTTGGAGTCTTTGCAGTGAGTGGAGGGAAACCGGCTGGGTACTGGACTTATTTCGAGGCTATTTGAGCCTATACACTGAATTTTTTGTCAGTGATGCCTACAGTTGTTGTTGTTGTTGTCTTCACAATAAAAAACACTGCTGTTACCAACATCAAAGACATGTCCCCCGTGTAAACGAGAAGAAAAAAAAATGCGGGGCAACCTCCACCCGCCACACCTACAAACGCAAGCGGTAGTCCCTCCGTCTTGAGTGTGTCGTCGCCCAGAATATGAATGCAATGAGACATCCAAGGCGTCACAGGAGTTACGCCAACACCGGTGGTACAGAAGAAGCCGTTAGCAACGACTTTTATTCGGAGAAGGCGACATCTACAAAGTAGCGTTGCACTATCGGAGGACAATACAGTAGTTAGAGGGAGACACACCAGCCGTGCTCCACACCAAGCCTGAACGCGCACAGCGCGAAACTGGCATGCTCTGCCCTTCTGGTCCTGCTCATCTTCATACCTTGGACTTCCCTGTATCCTTCTCTCGGCACAGGTTAATGTCCTCGATCTCCCCCCATTGTGACATAACGCAAAGAATGTCTCCCTCGGTGAGGTCGTACGGAAAGCCTCCAGCGAAGACCCACGCACTGTCCTTGTACTCGTGGTGCCATGAGGCCTTGCCGGACACCCCTTGCTCGAGCTCCCGCTCGTTGATGCGCTTTATCTCCTGGATCACGTTCATGGCTCTGTTGCGGGTTACAAGGTGTGCTCAAACCGCAGCAGGAGAGGGGTAGGAGGGGACAGCAGGAGAGCCCATCCCCGTCCTGGCGCGAACCAAAGTGCTGACCAATCAGCGATCGCAGCCTGAACAGTCCCGCCTGCAGCCGCGTCCGTTCCCAATCCCAAGTCCCCGTGGTTACAGCAGTCACAGCAGTGTTCGCGGCTCTATCATTCTGTTGTCGGTCGCTCCTCCCTGTCGCCAATGGCTACCCCTTCTCGACGAGATGTAGAAGAGGAGCAGCAGCAAACCTGGTCAGGGTCTAAGGTTCGAGGGGGAGGGGTCTTGGGGAGGCAACCGAGTCCGAGCCCGGCCAAGGCTAGGCAAGCACAGCGTCGGTACCGCTCCTTGTACCACCAAGCCGCCAAAGAGGTGGAGTACAACATACAATAGCAGCGGGTAGCCTGTAGCTTGATACGAGACGACTCTGTAATGCAGCTGCCCTTATCTCTCTTTGCTAAGCCGCCATCAAGCCTTGTGGGTTTGAGCTGTGCTTGCTTGCTTTTGTTCACATCTTATTGTAGGGATGTATGTATAAACCCAGCAGATCCGCTCATCAACGGCCGAGGGCGTTACGGGTGTGACGATAGATGAGATGCAGGTCCGGAAATCTGCTTGGCGTATGAAATGATAAAATGTTTTGACCCGCGACGGCTTGGATCCTAAGCTCGCCCTCCCATGAGGTTTGACCTAAACGTTCAAGGGAGCGCATCCCTGGGCCGAGCAGGCGGTTCCTGGCCAAATATAATGTTGCTTGAAGCAAGCACCAGCTTTCAAGTAATAAACGTGTCACGAGTGCAAGATGCTTGTGCATGCCAATGGGTCATGGGTTCGTGCTTGTTTCGCGTTTCGGTCGGGTTGCGCGGGATCACATCGTCAGCAGCTGGTGAGCCCCCGAAGGAGGATCCGCATTTCAACGAATCGCGACGGACCAAGACGAAAACACCCAGGGTACCGCCGTAGTACCGCTTGGCCGACGCACAGGACGCGTCTGATACGAAGGCTTGGTCTTGCTGACGGTGTTTCTTGTTTGGACTACACCTATTAGGGAGCGAATCTACTTGTTTCGTGGCGGTAGGCCGTTCGCCACGGCTTGCAAGGCTGGCTATTAGTAACTTTGGCCGCCTTGACACAACATTTCCCCCAACATTTTATTGTGTAACGTGCGTGGGTGATCGCGTGTGCAGTACTGGGCATGGCGAGAAGGAGAGAACGACTCGCAGCGAGCTCTTGGGTCAGTGTTTCACCTCCTTGATCGCCTCCAGCTGTTCGAGCCAGACCAACAAACGGTAATTGTTTTGACCTTCACTCTGTTCGCTTCAGACGAATGAACTTGAGAAGATGGTTCCGTGGGGTATGCGGAGGAGGACGGAGAAAAGTGAACGCTTCTTTCGAGGTGGTAAATCTCCTACTCGATGTTTTCGAGGGGACGACGCATCACACAACCATGAGGGTCGATGGCCAATCAAGCCCACAAGGTTACCAACGACCGAGGACCTCCTCCCTCCCGGCACCGAGTGCGGCGATTCATTCACACAGACCCCCCTGGAGCGTTTGAGGGTTTACGGTATCGTGACGCCCGCTACTGTAATTTGTTGCCGCAGGGTGGGGATGTCAATCTCGGTGGCTTGGAGAAATTACCGGGTTGTCGGGAGCTCCTGATTCTCAAGCACACCACCGAGCTGGAGCGAGTGATGCGCCTCTGGCGCGCCCTTGTGCGGCAGATGAGAGGACAGGTGCCACAGCAGTGTCCACCCTCTTGAGATCAGGAGGAATATCTGCACGCAGCAAGTGGGATGGGCGGGATACATGTTTGAGCGCCGGGCGATCGCTAGCTTTTCGAGGACTCCTGTCGCCAGCTCATGGCAATATCTAGCGTACGCATCTGCGGACTGCGAACCTTTTTGCTACATGGCACATGATTTTTTTTAGATGGAAACGCTGGAACTTGTGGTTTGTATATGCAAGGCACACGTTCCTCATGTGTCATTGACGATCACCATGCCCGTCGCACGATTGATTTATTCGTGGGTGGTACGCACTCGCACCAACGTGTCTTGATCGACGGGCGGCAGGTATCTCGTGTTGAAGAGCTTCTCGCCGAAGGCTGGCAGCTACATCGCTCAGACCCGGCTCGAGCGCTTCTACAACCCCGCCACCCTGCGCCACCCTCGCCGTCCCCACCGCTACCGACCGCCCTATCGCGATCCCCCGGGAACGCATTCACCATCCCCCCTTCCCCGCAGCACGCCGGCGCTGCTGTCGGGGTGCGGTCGACTTCTGCAAGCCACACCACCGCTCCGGAAGGGCGTCTGCAGCGCGTTCATCACGTCGGTGCAAAGGAGGGCGACATTGATGGCAGCACGGGCAATCCTCGACATTCCTCTCTAGAAGGTGCAGAAGTCGCTGCGTCGCCTCAGGGGCGGCTAGGTGATATCGGAAACGGGCTGCAGGCAGGTTTGCCAGCGACGGGTGGGATGAAGGAGGGTGATCGAGCGGGAGCGGTGGTCTCAGAGATTCCCGGGGAAACCGCGAGAGCGATGGCGGCTGGAGGGGATAGGGCGGGGGGGGTGACGACCATGACCGTGGGGCCTGCAGAACACCTGCAATGGCTAGGAGATTTGTCCAGCATGTTGGTGCATGAACAGTGGCGAAAGGAGGTACAGAGCGTGCCGGCACCCTAAGTAGCGACCTCCCGTTGATCCCCCGACGGACAGTTGTCTTGAAGCCTCCGAGTTTACTACTATTAAGATTCCTGGGTACTGCTTGACCGTGAAATTTATCGATCCCCGCGGCATGTCCCCCCCCCTTCGATGTTTGCCATCGGGGTTGGGTTTTCGTCGGCTTGGCAGCGATGTTGTAAAACAAGCCGATTCACTTCGTGAGCTCGGCAACCAGGTTACCGCTTTGTTTTTTTTGCCTTTGTTTTTTTTTTTGCGGTAACCATGAATGGTGGTCTAGTAGATTATGTTGTGCGGGGTCGAGAACCCTCACTCCGCGCAAAGGGGATAATCGCACGTTGTGTTTAATTGGTCAAACACCCTCGAGGCAGTTACACAGAACTTACAACTGTCTCTGGAAGTGAAAGCACCAGAAAATAAATTAAGTCATACGCAGCTGTCATCCGTACGCAAGGAAGTTAGCACAAGATGCCGAACACCCTTAGCAGGATGCAGCGCACCCTTCATGCGACTCGCCGAATACCTCACGGCGCTTCGCGCTTGGTGATGTGAGAGCCTGGTCCGGTGAGAACCCGGCATGCTCCGTCCGGGCTTTGTACGGATGCGAGGTCAATGGTCTAACGACTACGGCATGTTACTGTATACGCCTCGCATGTTGCGGTAGCGACTCGGGATACCTTGGCTCGAGCCACAAGCTGTTCTTCGTCCACCTGGTACTCATATTCCGTCATACAATGCGCTCTTCCCAATCGCCCTCTCCTGAAACGTAGCAGACCCGCCTATTAAACTCTCCTCTGGTTATGTCGGCTAACGTGCAGGAACTTTTATCTCGAGTTGCGTTTGGGCCAGAGGCAGCATCAGCGCGGCTCAGGGCCCACGTTCAAGCGCACTGGTCGTCGCGATCGGCGCACAGTTTTCTTGACCAGCCGTCGATCGACGCGGCCACCACCGCAGCGCAGGTCGTGCCACCTCTCAAGAGCCGGTAGCACTATGCAAGACGGTGCGTGTTCGCAAGATTGGCCCACGATAGGTGGTTGAGCGTGCACAGGCACATGGAACGCGGTACCGCTGTGACTGACATGGTTGTCCTCGATCAACTACGCCGCAGGACATGGGGGAATGGAAAATCCATTGGTACTCGCAGGATAGATATGTTTCCACGCGAAGCGGTGCTTCTATAATAGCGCTGCCTGCCTAAGAATCGTATTTCGTCGTGATTGAATCGTTCACCGCCCTTCTTCTGTGTGGGTAGGACATGATGTGAAAGTTGGAGCTTTATCGCCTTGTCATGTACCTCCAATGATACGTGTTGTAAAACCGTAGACCAAGTACATTTTTTTAGGCGGCCGAAACAGCTGGAACAGGGGTAACGACATGAGCCCTGCAAAAGTGAGGCCTGACGCAGCGCCCAACTTTTACATCTCCCTCTGTTTCGTACAGAGGCAAACGCGAACCGGAATGATTGCAAGACATAAATGCAAGCTGATATATGAGGGTGCTGAGCAAACACGCCGTGAAGTCACTGCTGTTATACCGCCACTCCTTTCGGACGTGTTGGTCGGCTGTTGCAGAATCCCGTTTGTATATCGGCTACAGTCATCAAAATAACTTTACATTTTAAGCCCCGAAGCGCCGAAAAAGAAGACAGACAAATACCTTATCGACATAAGGGATACGTCCGCTCGAGGGCAGCCGCCATCCTGACCTAAAAAAACAGTCAGCGCAATGATACTCACTATGTACGTCGACGGAAGCCTTGCTCTCAAACAGGACACCCCAGAACCAACCACAAAGCTCCTGTGCCAGCCATTTTCTGTTCATGCAGCACGCAAACAAGATGCTGGCAGGCGCTGGTTGACGGCAACTTCCCTTCGCCAACCTTCGGGAAACATCTTTCAGCACCTACACACACACGCACCGCATCTCAATACCAACACTCCTCCTGGTCCACGAAATCCCGAGGCGACCTTTCCCGGCCTGGTAGGTTACAAACGACTGTTCGACGCAAAGCAGATCTGTTTCTAGACGCTCCGTTCGGCATGCGCCTTGGTTGCTTCCGACCATCACAAGGGGGACCACGATACAACAAGTACACTCGAATCAACCCCCCGCCACACAACGGAGCGTTAGAATCCAGTTTCGAAAAACCGAGCAATCAGGAGACACGAAACTCATCGCGTGAGGGGCCCCGCAAGCATCGGCATACATACACTTTCTTCTCACGTCACCACACACTGTGAGAGAGGCGTGGTCTTGGTAAGGGCGCTATCTGTTGCCCGGTCTTGCCGCCTTCTCCATGAGCTTGGGGATGTCGCCGGAGAAGACCTTGTCCATCTCGTGCACCAAGCTCTTGTCTAGGCTCTTGAACTTGGAGATATCCTTGATCTCCCTCAAAGACCGACGGAACTTTTCCACCTGATTTTTCATTTCGGGACATCCCGTTAGGAGCCAACGTGATATCAAGTTGAGGCTGATGAACGACACGTGCAAAACCCGGTGAGAGACAGTCACGGGAACATATCGCTAACCTCTCCTCTATCAAAAGCTAGCCGGCAAATACTATGCCAGAACGCACAGGCGTTGCTACAAAATGCATGCAGCTCACAATCAAGAAAATTACAGCATGCTTCGGCCTGACCCAGCAACGGTGGCAAAGTGCGATGTGCACACGCTCAACAGGGATCGACTTTCGGATCTCCGCAATAAACCTTTGATGCTTCGCAGACCTTTTGGAAGGAAGGCTAACGGCGGTGCCGACCAGCGTCTGTTCCGACAAAAGGCTACCGAACGAACTAGGACAACCCAAAAGTATCCGACCACACAGACGGCCACTGTAAGCGCCAGCCGTTGTTGCCATGCTCGCTCACAAAGTGGGAGTCGTCCTTCATTTGCTTGATGAAGCATGAAGCAGACCATACATCGGCAAGGAATATTCCGAGTACAGCAGTATTGGTGGCGCATTCGTGGCCACAAGTCTCACTTTCGGGAAGTCGCCCAACGGTAGCCCATAGCGCCTTGCACAGGCGAGGAACTCCTGATCCAACCGCCTGATCAGCTTCTCCTGTGGAACGTACCAAAAACGACCGCACGGCAGGTGGGCAGCGTCTCGTCCCGTAAACTTGGTGTCAAAACGCTTTTGACGGTTTCAGCTCAGCAACAGTAGTATTCTTGGAACGGACGAAACGAACGGAAGGCGGGTGTACCGTAAAATCGCCGTGCTCTTACCACGCACCTCTCGACAGGACCGTCAAGACGGCAAGCAGTCCGAAAGGCACGCCACGACGTACAACCCAACGTGGCAACGTTCTATATAAAGCTAATTGAATTCAATCACGGGGGGGGGGGGGCTGAGGCACCCCACAGCATTCCCCCAAAATCGCCAACCATCCGACCAGCCCGTCCGGAAACACAAGGCACACAACACAAATCCTCCGCCAACCTGTTTCTCCTGCTTGCCCATCATGTACGGCATCTGTTTCCGGAGGTAGTGGATGATGTACGCGTGAACCTTAACGCTGCGCGCCCGCTTCACGAGCTCGTTGATTCGCCGCACGACCGCGTTCTCCGGGAGCAGCATGAGCTCCTCCAGCAGGTCATTTTTCTCTTTCTGCTCGACGGGATGCAGAGTCGCGAGCACAGGTCATGCGGGGAGAGTGCAGTAGCCCCGGGGGAGGGGTGCACTGACGAGATTGGCGGCGACTAAATACTACAGCCTCATCAGAGACAGCTCTCCAAATATAATTATGGTCAATCGTTCCAGTCATGTATTCTACCAGTGTGTGGACCACCACAACATCAAAAGCTTATCGCGTGTCCCCGTTTCCCCTCGTTATACAGCCAAAAAACACAAAATCACACGAACCGACCAATCCTACTGATTGTCACATATTCCATCACAACAGCGAGAAACTCATCGCATGTCCCCGTTCCCCTCCAATACGCGATACAGCCAAAAAACACCGAACCACGCGAACAGACCAATCCTGCTGATTGTCACATATTCGGACCGCACTATTAGGGTCTGCTCCATGGCCCAATCAACGAAACCGCGCATGCATACCTCGAGCAGAAATCTGTTGTCAAAATTGCTGAGCGGGGCCTCCCAGAAGGATCCGATGTACACCCGGCACACCTCGGGGGTTTGCATGACCTTCCCCAGTGACCACATCAGGGCGCCGTACACGCGCATGAGTTGCTGCGTGTCTATGGTGTCGGCCTTGTTCAGGAGCACTCTGCGGTCCCGGCGATAGATACAACAGGCGAGGTGCGATCAGAGGACAGGCACGTTTGGGGGGTGGGGGAAAAGCGACAGGCATCTCCACGCCGATCGCAATGCAACAATCGGCGAGACGAACAAAGCCGCGCGATTTCATTCTTCCAGAGAAGGAATTCAACATACCCGAAACCGTTTCGAGCGTCAGCGGCGATGTTACTGCTCCTTCTCGATTGGCTACGACACAATGGTGACGTCATCGTTACAGCGACGCCCAAGCGCTGGAGGCATTATTTTTTAATAATTTTCAACACGCCAGCAACACCAGCCCACACAGACCGTGTGTCTCCCTACAGCGGCCCTTGTACCTACCTCATCTTGTCGTGATGGGGCTTGAGCGTGTCGATCACCATCTTGAGCTCGTCGGATATGTCCAGCTTGTGCGCATCGAACATGATTACAATCAAATCCGCCCTGGGAGGAGCATGGCGGGAAAACACAACAAGTGGAAAACACAAAACAACAGAAATGGACGACAACGGAGGAGGCGATGACAGGTCAACGTCACGCCGGTTTTGGGAATGCGGTGATTCTCGCGGTCTACATCCAAGAGTTACATATGTCCAGAGAAACACTCAAGCGAGAACTGCATGGGTGGGGGGCCTGTCGCGAGCAGATGGAGAGCAAAAGAAGTCGGTCCGTTTGAAAACACAATGGTTCGATGCCACAACGAAGACATGGCATCGTCAAGAGCGGCGCTGGAGTAATTAATGAATTTGTCGTCGGGCTCGGGCCATTGCCGTAACACGCGTTGGCAACACGGCGGCGACACAAACCATTTTCGTGCGGTGCCCCGAGACCCCCATCAACCTTGAGCAATTTTCCAACAACTAATACGTAAATAGCACGGGTGTCTGTTTCACCTTTCCGCGAACCACGAGATCACAGAGGCAAAGTCGTAGTCCCGCCCTATGCGTTGCTTTTCTCCGGAGAGGACACCTAGCCGACAAGTTGCGGCCGGGGGGGGGGCACACGCAGATCGAACAAAAAACAGGACATGGGGACAACGGAATGGGCGTGGAGGCGATAAATACCGGCGGCATAGCGGGAAGGGGGGGTGGGGGGGGCAAGTACTTCCCAGCGCTCCATCCGCAACAAACGAGAAATCTACTCGATCCACAGCTCCTCAGCCCTCTTGCCATTGACCAACTCGTTCAAGAGAGATCCCCAACCCCAAGTGAATCAACATTGCTGCACACCCCACTCTGCCGTGTTGGTAGCGCTTGCCACGGTCCCGGGACGGAAAAGTTGCTGGAAAATTGGGGCAAAGACAGAGGTCGCTCGTTGCCTGAGCTACTCCGACCACGCGCCCGCTCTTCTCTCCCCCCGTCTCACCGGGGGTGTCGACGAGGGTGATGTTCCGCAGTATAGGAGCATCTACCACGGAGCCCTCGAACTTAGTCAGGAAGTTGTTACCGAACTGTCGTCGTCGACAACCAGCCCACACCGAGAAGGAAGGAAAGAAGGGCGGGTCATCATGTCATGTGCGGCCGGCGGTATGGGCGTGAGAAAGAGGGTGCAAGGATAGTAGGAAGTGATCAACTGCTATCATGGGACGCGGCAAAGCGGTATGTGGAACGAGTGACCGCACCATCATCAGGACGTCCGGTTCCGAAGACCACGCACATGACGAGATGCCAAAGATTTCCACCTATGGGGGGCCGATGGTCGGACATAGACCCTCGACTACACAAACACACGAAGTATCGTCACTACATATAGGCCCAAGAGTTAGGCCGACCTCTCCGCAAAAACGGTCCGGCGGCAATCCAACCAAAAAAGTGCGGGTCGTCTTTCCAGACGCATCATCTACAGCAGGACCAAGCGACAAGCCAGCAACATCAACTACCCTAACCTTGGGGGTCACATCACGTCATAAATCACCTGCTGCAAACTTCGGAAGGGCTTGTCCGCCTGCATCGCGAGCGCGTGGCCTGGCATTACCCGCTCGTCCTCACCATGGGTCACGGCTACGAACCTGAGCGTTTTTTCGTGTTTTACCGTGTTCGCGGAAGGCCGCGAGCATCACATCATGCGGGAACCGAAGTCAGACACAACGTCACAAAAATACGGGCGGTAGGATACAAGCCATGATGCGTCATGTGGCCACCGTCCGTAGCACTGTCGTCGGACAAGGGCACAAAATTACGGCCGGCACAAAGCACGACTATCATGTAGGACTGTCGTCGGATACACGAGGACGCCAACGAAACGGGCGGGATGAACAGAATATTCGTGGTGGACAGACATGTAGGGGACACGAAAAGCGGAAGGGGAGTACTAGAGAACCATGACAAAGAACACACGAGGCCCGACGAGCGAACCACTTGGGCGACACGCCCGCATGACGTCAAACCGTGGATTGGATTACGTCAAACCGTGATCGGCGAAGGACACAGAATCGCCCTCGTGGTCGAGAGCTTGTCTCCGAAAAAAAAAATGTAACACGCAACGCTGCAACGGACACAGACCTTTTATTGCCCCCTTCGTAACGCTGTCTTCGCCACTGGAACACCACCCTCAAAACAAAAACTTCACCGGAAGAAAAATCTTGGACCAATCATAGACCGAACCAAGTCACAGGTGTACTGAAAAAACACAAGCAGAGGTCGGAAAAGAAAGCATGGCGCGACATCACACATGCTGTCACCCAAAAACCACACCCACCTGTCTGTGGTCGGCTCCGGGCCAACCCTCTGCCCCGGGAAGTCTCTCTTGAGGAGGGAGCGGATGAAGCTCGTCTTCCCGACACTGTACTGCCCCACGATGAGCACCATGGGCTTCGCTTCGAAGTCTGCGGGGTTCATGGGCGGCGAGTGGAAGTGCGCGTATCGGCTGGACTCTTCCAGCGGGAGAATCTGGCGTTGCGGGAGCGGAGGCGAGGGCGGTCAGAAAACAAACGAAGCATGGAATGGGTGGTGGAAAAGAGGGAGTAAGCGGGATGAGAGAAACATGGAATGTGTGGTATTTGAGAATCAGTAAGAGGCGAAAGGGGGCGACGCTAACGAGACGGGGGGGGGGGGGTTAACCATAGTCTAGTTTGAGACGTGAGAGAGTGATCGTCGTGGGCTGCCCGTGGGCGATCCATAGTGACCCTCTTGAACTTAGCGACAGGGGGTCTGTGTAGCTCGGGTGGTCTTGTCGCGTGGTATGGTGTAGCGCGAACCGGCACATCCCCTATCAGAGATCGAGAAGCTCATCTTTCCGTTAGGGAACAGCGGTAATCAGAAAACTGCAATGACCCGAAGTGTTCTACGAAAGGGGCTTTCCGTTTGGATTGTGCCCACAGAAGTTTTCGCTAGCTCATGGCCCGCATCCGCATTCCCACGCAATCACCAACCAAGAGCAACAGCACAACAATGGCACCCTTGTGTTCGCATCTAGCCTGCTAGACAGGACGGTTACGTCTGGAAATGCGATGCAGACGAAGAGGGCTGCTACTTCTTACCTTTTTTCTGTAGAGCTTCTTGAGCCCGTCGAAGATGACCTCCTTGTCAGTGTTCGAAAGCAGCGCCCGAGCTATTTTATCTTGTTCCTGGTCTCCCCCGAGCTCCCCGCCACCGCCACCGCCACCGCCAGCAGCACTGCGATACTGGCTGAGCTTCACCTGCCAACAGGATAAACGCGACAAACAGAGCACAAACATCACACCACGTGTTCTTGTATCCGAACTTGCGACATCTAATCAAAGTCGGGGGGTGGGGGGGGGGGGGGGGGGGGG
>FN648368.1:250613-267983 GCA_000310025.1 Ectocarpus siliculosus
GGGGGGGGGGGGGGGCACCGCGGTGTCATCAAACAACACAGCTAATGTAGGCGCTGGTGTACTGCCGGGTTCGGATGAGTGAACTCACCGGAGGTTCGCCAGACTGGACGACATAAAATCTCGAACCAAACTGGGTGGTAAAACTCTTCAAAACGTCAAGCTCTTCTTAGGATACCGGGTTTTAGAAGAGGTCGTAGGGCAAGGATTACCATGTTCTAGTGAAGCTACACCTCTCTGTCTGTCTGTCTGTCTGTCTGTCTCTCTCTCTCTCTCTCTCTCTCTCTCTCTCTCTCTCTCTCTCTCTCTCTCGATTCTCCTCTCTCCCTCAATTCCCCTCAAGGGAGTGACCAACACCCGACCGATAAGGTGCACAGCAGAAGAATAGTCGTACAAGGACACAAACGCTCCATCACCCACAACAAACACAGCCCAGCCCAAGTATGTATCCTCCACCAATCCACTCTCTCGGAAGGCTTGTGAAGCACAACAAAGAGCTGAGCAAAAAGACGGAGGTGCTGCTGTAGCACGACCAATCAGCTTGCTCGAAAAACAAACAAGAAAGTTGCAGGCTAGCTCGTGAGCAGCGGGTCAACAAGCATACACGGAAGGCTTGCAGCGGGCACACCCGCTTGCGTCCTTACCGGGTTAGTAGTGAGCTCAATCGTCGACCCTTGAACCATCGTGATCTTGCCGCCGTCCTCCACGTTCCCTGTGCGGATCTCGGGCCCCTGAGTGTCAATGAGCACCCCCCGCATGTTGTGCTCCCCAAGGCATGCCTTGACGTGCTTCCCCTTAGACTAGTGATGCAGGTGACCGACCGATCCGGTCGCGTCCGGAGCAACCATTGCGTGCGGGGCACAATTAGTCAACTTCGGCATCTGCAGAATGAATCTGCTGAATGAGGAAGGACCAAGGTTGAACGGTGATCGACACACTCCATCGCCCTGGCAGGGGACGAGATCGATTCCATAAGTTTACCCGTTCGTGTTGAGCACCTGGAACCACACGGCAACACGACAGCCGCCGACCTCTGCCCCAACTCCCCCCCTACACCCTAGACCCACACCCAGCGAATGCGTCAGCACCCGAAAAAACGTCGGCGTGCGCTGGTGTAGCTTTTCGTCCAACAACGGTTTTGTAAAAGAGGCTTTGAAAAGGTCACTGCCTGTTTGCTGAGCGTCTTGGGGAATACTTAGCCATAGTCGAGGTTATCGCTCTCCCGCAATTTCTTCCTAATTTCTGGGTTGATGGGCGTGCAATAAACTGGTGGACGATAAACTTATCCAGATACCTCTTGCGGCGGAAAAAAACAGGACTGAAGACTCAAATCGGGTCTGACTTACCGCCCTGAGGTTGGCCAATCGCAAGTCCGCCTCCTCAAAAGTGGCGTGAGAGAAGTTAATGCGCATCACACGCATGCCCGCGTCCACCACCTGTGCTCGTTAAACCATCACCCATCACACCGTCCGTGTGGATTCGTCGCAGATGCACACAACGGGGCAGTTGTTACAAGCTTGCGTATTGCGGAGGTAGGCCAAGTTGGTTTGTTCGATATGGGTGGGTTTCCAAATACATGGTCATGCAGGACGATGGGCCACTGCTGTGTTGCACGCGTGTACCTCTACTCGTATGCATACAACTCGTAACGGGCGGTGTAGTCATGGGGCTACTGCTCTGTGTACCTACCCTGACAATGGCCCGGAGAGTGGCGAGATCTGTGCGGAGGGCACGCACGCCCTGTTATCCCGCGATTGAAAAACATGCGATTGGGAACTGAGGCAAGTGATGCCTTGCAGGAAGGGGAGCTTAAACACGACGTTGTGTCTCACTTGTCTAACCTCACTTGCGCTACATACTGGGCGTGGCGAGGTCATGAAACCAACCATTGTTGTGACGCCGCGCACCGCCGACAAGTCTTGTAAGCAAAGAAAGCACTGGGTGCAATATACCTCAAATTGGAAAGTAGCCCAGTTCGGCAAAAAAAAAGCCTCGCGCAGGCTAAATGTGCTAGTGGGCTCCGCTATTACGCAGCAATGCAGCGAAAGGAAGGAGGCGGGGAGGGGGTGTCAAGAAACACGAAGTGCCGACACTGGCAACCTCTGCTGTGTCTGTGTCTGTGGCTCTCAGCGAATGTTCGCGGGGAACGTTGCTTGCGTACACAGGGAGGTTTCACGCCGCAAAAATCTGCAATTGGGTACGGGGCGTTGCGTTGTACTGGTGGTGTCGCCGTCAATCACGGCGACATCGGACGCAGATGCTCGACAAAAAGGAGGGATGCATAGCCGGGGCACACCTTCTGCATCGGCTCAAGTTGCTCGGAGGCGGGCCCAATCGTGGCAACGATCTTGGTCAAAGGGATCGGCACCCTCCACGTATAGACACCTCGCATCGATCTCCAGCAAGTGGTGTTTCCCGCAGCAATTGCAACGGCGTTGGGTGAGCTCCGCCATGCTTCCCCGACCAGTAGCCTGGTCTTTGGTGCCGCCAACTTTCCCCGACAAGCCCGAGCTATCAACGTCTGCATGGTTGCGTGTTTGCGAACGGCTGTCTCTGCCCAAGGGGAAGCAACAAGACACGCCATAGGGGACCCGCAGACAGGGATCGTTCTCTAAGCATGTGCATGTCTCGTTTCACCGAGTTCCCCCGCAAACGTGTGTGTGTCAATCACATGATCATGATGTCCATGAATGAAGCGTTGGACAACGGCCGTATCATGACACGTGAACAGAAGAGTGTTGTCGCGTAGCAGTAAAACATGTGAAGCGCCTTGCGATAACAGGCATGGCCACATGGCCACACCAAACCATGTGTCTCTGTGGATAGGCTTGTCGACAAAAAAAAAAAAAGTTTTTCCACCTACCGCAGTCAAACTACCTCCCGAATTGGCCTCGTTTTGATCCAGCGAGAATACATTTACTTCGTAGTCATTGGCAACAAACGGGGATCTTCACTCACGTGAATGCGAAACTCATTCGGTGCTAAACTCGTCGGTGCTTTTCGTGTGACCTGCAACCCGGGTGACGTGCAATATATCCCCGCTGTGGTGGAGACAGCAGTAGTGGTTGGCCTCCCCCCCCCTGAAACTCCGCTCAGACCACCGCGCAAGCGCGTCAGTCCGTCACCATCGGAAAAACTCAATGCACGGAAGAGGTCGACGGCATGCCTTGCACTACCATAACTAAAAACCTCAGCAAGTAGTGTGCCTACACACAGCGCAGTAGCACTTTTCACGTTTCGTGCCGTGCATCCCCGCTGGATAAGTTGCTTGGATCACGCGATGAACCATTTGCTCATTAAAATTACGTTGTTAGCGATGGCTGACTTGTTGTTGTCACAGTCAGCCTCCGTTCACGTGCGGCAGAGCAGAAAATGTGTGTACATGTCTGTACGGATTCTCACCGGTTGGTGCATGGGGTGGCCAGAGGTACCTATTCGTGGGGGCGCGGAACTGCGGGCTGGGTATAACTTCAAGGTTGAACGCCGCTTGCAGGTAACCCCGTCATCGCCGGTTGGGCATTGATCCAACAACAAGCCGGGTTGGCAGACAAAAAAAAAACAAGCCGAAAAAGAAACAAGCTGTCTTTAGGTCGATCGCGTCCTCCCAAAACCTCCCTCCCCAACCTTCCACTGGTCGGTGGCCAACCTACCGTAGCCTGCACCTCTACGGCCATCTCGGCGCCCAACACCAACAGCAGTCAAGCCAACTGTTAACTGGTAAACCCTTGGTTCTTCCCAACGTCTAGAGCCCCGCCTCCCTCTCTCCTGAACAAATGCTGCATACAAACGTGTACAGATAAAATACAATATAGTCTACAGATGAAAAAACAGCTCCACACCCAACCCTAGCACGCAACGAAAAATCAACTCAATGGCCACGTATAAGGCAGACTCTGGGGACCTCTCTCTCTCACTACGCCACCACACAGCTCAAACAAACAACGTATTCATGTGGCCACAGCGCGCGACGCGCGCATGCGAGGTACATACAAAGCCTAAGGGGTTCCCAACAACATTCCAGACATCGAATACTAATAACCTTCATCCGTGATCCAACAGACGCTCGCTGCGTTTACTTGCTCTCAGGAACGCGCGCTTGCAAGCTTTTATCTACGCACCCAACAACGAACGTCATGACATACTTCGGGAAATGTCTGGAGTGTGAACCTGCTCGCAAACGTCCCGGAGGGCGGGCGTCGCTTGCCTTACAAATAACGACAACCTATCAACACCAAACCTCATTCACGCGGCGCACACGCTCAGCGAAGCATCCCACAGGATCCTTAAGCGAGATCGTCAACACCGTCTCCGGTAAGCACTTTGAATACGGCAACGTGATGGAACGACCTGAAACTGCAATTTTCTAACGGTAAACGGGAACACGACAGGTCGCCGGGAAAGCCAGCCTGTACAATAGACCGCCAAGTCCCAGAGGTCCCACGGGAGTACACGCCAGAACAAAAAAGAAACATCCAACCAACAAACGAACATCAAACAGAAGCACAACGGTCAGACACGAAACACCGTTGCCGCCAAGGCGTTCTGGCGGTAACAGAGGTAGAAAACCCACATTACGCGGCAAAACGAAATCCCTCAACACCGCAAATTACCGCGCTAGGATACCGGGAAGGGCCTTGGTATTCGTAATCCCACGGCTTCCACGACATGAAAGAACACCTAAGTCACGGCAGCGATGGAAACATCACTCTCGACACTAGTGGCCCCCCAACCACGTGCCTCTCGCACGTCGAACGATGCGCATCAAACACTACTGCAAGACATACAAACCGAAAAAAATGTATCCCACGGGTTCAACTTCGACGTGCCGTGGTTCGCATTATGTCTACTCTACACGTGCATCACTTTATCCAGATGAAGTGACAGATGCATCACCGACCGTGTTTGCCTTCGGAGCTAGGAAGAACGTGTGTACAGGGGGAGCGACTCGCCTCTGATCCTTCACAACTCACAAAAATCACCGACACGTACCACGCAATTCCGGACTGATGGCCCGAGCACCCTCCCTACGGGCTACGCCCAAGTAAAACCGTAGCAAGCAACACCGCCACACGAAACGTGGGACGTTATTGTACACGCACCTCGACGCTGCCTGTCTCATCAACTTCGGCCTAGGGTGGCCTAAGGGGGGACTGGTTTTCTCTTCGATCTCAGCATGAGGGTCAGGACAAAAGCGGCACCCTATCCCCGATAAACGAAGCCACTGGCCTCCTCGGTGCCAGGAAATGTTAATGCGTTGGGCTCCAAAGCGGTACAGGGGGGGCAGGAGGAATGCACAACGATGTTCCGCGAAAGTCTCCATGGTGTCACACCTATTGCCCTCATCCCGACTTCTTCTTGTGCGTAAACAACGCTTTCCATCACAAGCGGATACAACCTAGCAAAGCGCGACGTTACAGCTCATCACGACATTTCGGGATAAAGTCTCCATGGTTCCACACCTACTGCCACCACCCATCCTTCCGACCTGTTCTGCGGAGAAACAACGCCTTCTGTCACAAGAGGCAACAAGCGCGACGTTGGAGATCATCATGCTCCTGCTGCTTTGAGCTCGATGTCCGGGGTTGTTGGAGACGGAGGCGTGGCCGGGCCGGGGAGGCGGTAGGCGATCGCCGAAGCGGCCACGAGGAAAGGGCAGGCCACCACCAGGCACATGGACAGCCCGAAGTCATCCGACTGCAAATGGAGCCAGGCAGGAACACCGCCCGGGGCGAAAAGAAACGCGAAGCGAGAGAAGGGTTAAGGCGAGAGACAACGTTGAGGTGCAAGGGTAGTTGCCGGGAAGGAGACATCGTACAGTACCTCTTCGGAACACAGCGTGGCACAGGAGCGTAAACGCTAAAAACTGCGTTTCGATTCCGCCCCTCTTTACCGACGGCGGTGCCACCCAGGAGATGAGATGAGAGCCCGGTGGTCAACTAAACCACACCCCTACGTGTGTGCCAAGGCACTACTGCGCTTCAGATACCAGCAGCGTCACCCGCCAGTCCTCAGATCAAGACAGCCGGTGAACGAGAAAAAGCACCGACAGCTGTCGTCCACAAGTTACGTGGCGAACCCACCGTGTAGTGGTAGAGGAAGCCGCCCACGAGGACACCGATGAGCCTGCCCATGGCGTTCGCCATGTAGTAGAACCCGAGGTCCATGGCGACCTTGTCCTGCAGGTGCGGGAAAACGGCCTCGGGTGGTCAAAACGATTCCCCAGGGTCCCTCCGCGACATGTGACCATTTCAAAGGGCTTCGATGTTGAGCGATCCCACCCTTTGAGTGAGGTGTCAGTATGTTATCATGTTCAACGGGGCTTCAATGTTGCGTGATCCCACCCTATTGAGTGGAGTGACATTATGCAACCATATATAACGGGGCTTCAATGTTGCGTGGTCCCACCCTATCGAGTGGACAGTATGTAACCATACTCAACGGAGCTTCGATGTTGCATGATCCCACCTTATTTGGTAGAGCGACAATCCGCTTTCGCGAGCAGCCAAGTATGCAAAGGATGCCCCCCCTACTCTTACACGAATCTTGGGATTCCACGGCAACAAGCATAAACATATCTTCTTTGGCCACCTTATTGGAGTAACTGACGATCAGGTAGGAGTGCACAGACGAGTTGACGGCGAACAGGCCTGCGAAAACCAACATCCCGAGGACGAGGACGCAGCCAGTCGCCAGCTGGCTGTCCGCCACCTTGTGCGTGAAATAAGACGCTCTGCGGACATCGGGGGCAAAAAGGCAACAGCATGGACGGGATGATGCTTCGGTCAGGAATTATCCGAGCATGTACGTAAGCAAGATCATCGATGCCGCCTGGTCAAGCTCGCACGACACATTTATCCATTATTGTTTTTCGGATCAAGCGGCGACCACCAGACACCGAGGAATGGACCCGAGTGTCACGGTTCCTCCCGGGCAGGGTGGCGGACAAACCAACAGATTGTCCGCTCGAAAGGTGGGTGGTAACCTCACTCAGGCCCTGCCATGGGAGTGAGTCCCACATGGGGTTCTCGACACAACGAGGGTAACCTGGTACCGCATGACCTTCGAAGGGTACGAAAGCTAACCGGGCATCATCAACGTCGAGATACGGTGGGAGGAGAGGGCTCACATCCCGGTGATGAGCGGAGCGAGAGAGCAGTAGGCCGCCCACTTGTACGCGGCAGCCCCACTGGGTTGCCCGCCGGTGCCGTCGACGTTCTTGTACAGCTTGGTCGACGCGGCCTGAAGGTTACCGTAGAAAACGATGTACCCTGAACCATGTTTCCGGGGGTCCCGTGTGGTTCATGGATAGTGCGAAGGAGGGTGGCGGGGGAAGAGTCAGATCCCGGCGAAAATAAATCTCGGCAAAGCCTCGCGGATGACAACCACTGCTGTAGTTGTTGAAATGGCAATGGCATATTGGACATCATGCCCATGGTCGCAAGCATAGCCTTGCTCCGACCAGAGTGAGTATCGGCCTTCGGAGCACGTAGATGCGCATGTCACACGGCCGAACAACGGCTTGATCAAGGCCCGTCTTACAAAGAGACAGAGCTCTCGCACCTAAAACAAAGTGAAACAAAGATGCCCAATCAGTGGAACGTATGCAAAACAATAAAACGTTACCCGCGGACATCAATGCTGGAGCGCCTGGGTGAACGCTCCACTATTGTGGTGGTCGAGAGCCACATAATCCCATGCAGACCGACGTGAAAAAAATGGTACAACCCACGAAAAGTATCGATCGTTGTTTGTGCGTCCTTCTCACCTGCCATTATCAGCCCGACCAACTCGCGCTTCCACCCGAGCTCCGCCCTGAGGAACAGGGGCAGGCCGATCTCGAACCACACGTCTCGGGAACCGAACAGGAAAAATCTCGCCGCGGACAGCACGTTAACGTTGCGTCCCTTTCGGAAGAGGCGGTTCCAAGTCTGTTTTTCTCTCGACAGATACACCCAGCCCTCTTTTTTTTGGGGAGCGGGGGAGAGAAACGCCGTGCGAGGACGGGGGGGGGGGGGGGCGCGGTTGGGGGGCGTGGCGTGGAAAATTTCCGTCTTGTTTCCTTCAGGCCGTCGGTTGTCAGCGTAGACTACAAGACAGCCACATCATCTCTCACGGTAGTTGTGGTTTCCTCAACGTCCAAAAAAAGAATCGACCGGTGCAAAAGGAAAAGCGCTGCACAGCAGCAGCGCTTCAAGCCACACTAGCTTGCAGCTCGAGAATGGAATAGCTGCCGCAGCAAAATATCTCTCTAAAACTTGCTGCTCTTTTTACCTGTCCATGCCGAAAATTCCAACCGGTACGAAGAAGGCGCAGATGCCGACCAGGATCCACAGGCTGTTCACGTAGCCGATCTGGGCCACCAAGAGCGCGCCCAAGAAGCTCCCAAACCTTAGACAAGAAAAAACAACGGTTCGGGTCGATTGGTGCGAGGTGGTGCTTGGTAGAGACATGGTCTCGTCCAACGTCACCAAAGGAAGGGCGAAAAGTAGTACTATTATTGTACCTACGACACAGGCCGCGATTGGCCTGCTGCGTACCTGTGGACCACGAAAAAAAAACCAGCGGAACAACGTCAAAACCAACGCGCCTAGAGAATGCGGCGGCGGAGAGAAACGCAATCGGAATCGCCCCCCCTAACACTTGTGCGCCGGCCAAGCTAGGACCTTTACGCCGACTCAACGGACGGGTATGACACATGCAATAGCGCCCCGGGCGCTTGATAAACCAACACGGACAAGGTGCGCCTGGACCTTTGCGGCTTGCCCGTGGCCATTCAAAACAAAGGACACGGCAAA
This sequence comes from Ectocarpus siliculosus, assembly GCA_000310025.1. Classification (NCBI taxonomy): domain Eukaryota; class Phaeophyceae; order Ectocarpales; family Ectocarpaceae; genus Ectocarpus; species Ectocarpus siliculosus. The sequence continues at coordinate 259,406 of FN648368.1, forward strand.
AGGTAAACAAAGCCGCACCCACACGAGTTTTTCCAGAACGACAAACATCGAAGCGCGGTGTGACCCAAAACCTCTGTCTCTCTGTGCATGTGTGTGTGTGTTTATTTTGCTTTGCCCTGCACACCGAGCATACGAACGGAATTACGATGTTATGGTCATTTTATTTCGGATACCTTACGGGGGGGGGGGGGCGTTTGCGCCGTAATCTCTTGTGCATTACTTCCAGAAAAGCTGTTGCAGATTGGTGAGGGTCCATTCTAGTGTAGTCGTGTCTCCTCGCTCCTTGAGGGAAGAATGGTGAGGGTCTATTCCAGTCTAGTCGTGTCTCATTGCTCACCCCTTCAGCGCGTTCTTCATGCCGGTCAGCCAAGCAACAACCTGGAACAATCTCCCCTCCGCGCCTTCCTTTGTAACGAGCTTCGGCGTCGCCTTGCCGGTGAGTTTCATGAAGTCCTACGCGACCGTTGCATGTTGCCCGCGCAGCAGCAGCACAAAGGCGTGACAAGACCGCTCTCGTTTACGGTTACCATTGTTTCGGTGTTCTACTTCGACGGCAAAGAGTAGGATGCATGCGATCGCTACAACGCCGTCGGCATGTCACTATCCAACCACTCGAGGAAAAACGAGAGAGAGTACATGCGTCCGCTTGTACAGCACCACAGCGAATAGTCAAATAGCTTCCTGTGGATCGTCCACATCGGTTGCAGCCCACGTAGGATGGGTGCCCGCTTTGTTACATACCTTGGCAACGCCGGCCAACGCCTGCCAGGCGGTGATGTAGATGGTAGCCTCGAGGTACCTCCTGCTCCCCGGCGTTGCCTCCCTCAAGTCCCCCAGTACCGGCTCCGTTTGCGTGAGCGCCGAGAGGCAAATAATCTGTGGTGACAACGGCGGGACAAAAAAAAACAGGTGAAGTGTTTGTTTCTGGCCCCGCGTTCTTCTCTGTTGCGGTACGCTCCGTCGTGTGCGACGAACGGGCGGGTTGCTCGGAATGCCGCCATACACATCCGCGGGTTTCCGTACCATACCAGCATGCACGGTCGGACGGTCGAAATAGTGTTCGGTACATGCCAACCGAAGGACGACTGTTATGACAAGAGCGATGCTTGTGGGGGGAATTGGTCAAGAAGTAGGTCAGAAATGCAGCTAGCCAGTCTGTAACGGGGGGGGAGGCTGACGTTTCGCCAGCTAATCTCGCCCCTCCTTCAAGTTGATCATGGAGCAAGTGTAGCAACAGGCCGAGCTGCAGTTGGTCATGGGAATCACAGACGACTGGTTAGGCTTGAACAAGCTGACAACTGGCCGTGAATCTGGAAGCTGCTCAAGGTACGGCGTGGAGACGCCAGCGACTTCACCCCACCACACGAACGAGAACCAGACGACCGCGTGGGGAAAAGAAGGCCAACACCGGGCCGTGTGCGCTCACCTGAAGCACGAGAGATGTCAAGAGCGTGAAGCGTAGACCGTACTTGCTGCCAGCCACGCCCCCGAAGAGGTTGGTGAATACCCCAGCCACCTGTCGCAGCCAGGGACAGCGGAGGTTACAATATGGGCGCGGTGGGGTTGTGCAGAACTCGTGCACCCAAAAAAGATGACGCGACACGGCAGTTACTATTTTGTTTACGCATTGAACCCTATCGAAACAACAAGCAAGAAAATTCGGGTATGAAAAGCTCACCACCGAACATTCATTCAGGTCGAGCCTTCGCAGAAAGCACGTGTGGAAGGTTGGTTGTTCAGGTCATAAGCTCTTGCTCGTAAGCTGTTATCTAAATCAAGGGACGCGCTCCACCGGGTGTCAAAATGAGGAGGCGTTTAACCCTGTTGTACTGTTGTAGTACGCGCCCCCCAGTTGCGAAAGTACAGAAAGATACACTGCATGAATCCATACCTGGTATCTTCGACTTCGAACTACTTACCCTAAAGAAGTTGGCCAAAGCACAGGTGCTCAAATCACGTAAAACCCTTTCACACTGTAACCTGCAAGATCTTCTGAAAGACTAACCTAACGCAGATAGTCAAAGGACGGATGTGTAGTCTATGTGTTGAACGTTAGTGCGGGGCGTGGGGGAGAAAGACTCCTGCTGATTTATGGGGCGTACGTTGTTTTAGACACGTAGACTACAGCAGTAGCAGGTATTTAGCACGTAGTCGATGTTTAAACCACGGAGAACAAGAGAAACGACCGTCGGGCAAAATAACAAAGTAACAAAATAACCGCTGGCGTTTTCGGTACTTCACGGTGTAAAAAAAATCTCGAAACTCTCCCTTGATATTGTACTGCTGTTGTTGCGCGTTCTGCCCAGACCGAACACATCACCCACCTCTACGCTACGCTTCTCTGTGAAAATAATCTGAAGAGTTTGCTGCTATTCTAGGGACTAGAGAACGTGACTTGCTGTCTACTGCTGTACGGCGTGGTACGTCATATTGTACATACCTGCGGCGTGTTGACAATTTAGTACAAAACCCCGCAAAAGTAAAGCCTCTCCTACACACACACCCGCTCTTTCCTACAAACGCACAGGACGGCGAGAGCGGGTGATCATTCGCGTCGCACCCCCAATCCTATTGGACATAGACGGGTCTTGGCAAGGGTGGGGAGGATCTCCGTACGTGCACATACCTCGTAGGCACTGAACATGAAGGCAATCTCGATGGCGTTGAACCTGCAAATGACCACAGCGCGCACGTTTGCTGGTCACGGGACTTCAGGCTCTCCTCGAAAATCAATCGTGTTTTTGAATCATATATATGATGCGATTACGGTAAGTACAGCAGTAGCAGTCATCTACACAGCAGCAGACAGGTGGAAACAAGCCTGCAAAAAATACGGCGGTGGGAGGCACCCCCTCCCTACAGCAGCAGTGTTGATGACACACGTACCCGAGGTCGGCCGCGTGCAGTAACACGATGAGCCTCAAGGCGCCGTCAGTGACGGTGTATCCGTTGTACGACAGCGCCGCGGTGTAGAGGTTGCGCATCGGCGCAACCTGCTTCGATGCTCCTGCTGCTGCTGCCGATGGTTCAGGAGCGGTAGCCATGGAGGACTCATCGGCTTTCCCCTCCTCCTCTCCCCCCCTGGCGCCATGCTCGGTGTCCTCAGGCCCCTTCTGTAGGTCGCCTTGTGCGGTCGGCACTCCTGACACCCTTGCTGTCGCCCCTGTTGTCGGAGCCAACTGGCCGCCGTCCATCGCGACGGGTTTGCTGGACACTCCTTTCGGCGGTCAACTAGTCGCGCCCTGCCTGCTCTGTGACAAGCTTGCGCGTCAGTGGCGATGTCAAGCTTCGAGAACCGCCGTGACGAGACCTTTCCTGATGAGCTGATCTGTGGTGTGCGTGGGCACGACGTTTGTTCCCTTGAGATCCAAAACAGTTGCCGAAACTGAGGGGCCGAATGATCGTGAGTGTGAGGAATGAGCAAAGAACGAATGTTTTTCTACACTAATCTCAAGATGAGCGAATCTCCGGTTATCGGATCTTTTTGGATATGAAAAAAAAAAATGACATGTGTTGTCATGGGCGGCTGTGTACAGCTCCCAGCCAAGAAAACGTGTGCCTGTTGAGAGAGGCGTTGCAGACATGGAAACACCTTGAACCCCAACCCTAACCCTAACCCCAGGCGCGTGTAGCGGTCCGATCGGGATAGTGTTTGTCGACACATTAAGTATATCTTGCGAAAAATGTACACCTTGTTTGTAATGTACACCTTGTTTGTTTGTCATCAGCACACAAGACATGTTGTGCAACCAAACGTGTCATCATCATGCGATATAACATTCGGTTCTGATGCATGACAATGTGGCAACATAGGCAGGACCTGTGCTTATGTTCAACAACATGAATATTTTTGCAGTGGCAAGCAAAAACAAAACATAATCTTGTAGGTTGCTTGTACCCCCCTCTCGAGACTGCTTGAACCCCCCTTCGGGTCGTTTATAGGCTGGACTGTCAGATTATTTTTTTTGCGACAAAAAAAAACACTCTAATAATAATGAGTAATCCTCATTCACAAAGAGCTGGACAAGATCCCATCCCATGATGAATGGATGAATCGTAAAGAAATCCCGCCTGGTGTCGCCGCTGTTGCGAACGTTGGGGATCCGCGTCCTGCTACCCTTCAGGCGTGCTTGCTCACTCCCATATCCCTCCGCTAACTCGCCGCTGCAGTATCGTCGACAGGCTAATTCTTCAACCCCCGTATGTGCCCCTACAGCTGCGTTCATTCGCGTCGTCTTTCGTCCACACTCTATCTGTGTAGTCGATGCATCCACTACTACAGTATACTACTGCAGAGGAGAGGCGACTGCACGCTAGTGGTAGAAGTCGAAAAGGCGGCGGGTGCTCTGCTGAGACTGCCGAGTGATTGGCCCACCAGACCAACCAATATGCACATACATGTGGGTAGCGTAGCAAGCTCGAGCGCATGGTGTTGCAGTTTATCGTTCTATTGCCAGTGCGCCGAATACATATACCTGTATTCTGAAAACGAGAGAGTGGTTGGTTGGTGTCGCTGGGTTTGTTTGTGTTGTTTGCGTGATTCCGTGAGTACGAAGCAAGTGTCGGGTAGTAGTGTCGGGTACGCGCAACCCCCCCTTCCCTAGATTTCCGTGTGGAGTGTCCGGCTAAGGTCGTTGAAACAAAAAGAAAATGGCGGGCGGGGAAAAAACTGAGCATAGCAAGGTTCTTTGGCCAGTGACCTTTTCTCAGGAAAAAAGATCGCCAAAAAAAGGGAACCGCGCAATAAATGGTCTTAGCCGTCGGCACCACGCTCAATCCTGCCCATAGGGTATGCAAAGTCTAAGACAGGAAAAGAGGGCCGGAACTTCATGCGCGGCCATCATCATCAAATATGCCCGAAAGAACGGGTTCACCAACACATGTACAACTGGCGGATGGAGCACAGACGACACCCCTCAACTCCGGTAACGCCGATCATCTCACGTACACTTGCTGGTGCCAGCTACTTGAACAGGAAACATCTGCGCCAGCATGTTTGACAATACAGTTCGCGCCCGCACCTAAGAGCTTGGCAGCTCAGCAGTTTAGAGCACCACGCTGTGAATCACTCCTACACCAAACACCTAAATAACGACCCTTTGCAGCGTAACCCTATAATAGGAGCTAAGCACCCCAACCTCAGCCAAAACTGGAGGCTTATAAGTGCGGGCGGTAACTGCACACGACGAGATAAAACAAACCTCCGTCTGCACGATTCCGAACCACCGCACAAGATGCACTCAATTTTCTGTTGACGTCGAGTCCTCGGTGTCATAGAATGTAGTGAGCCGGTATCGACTAAACAACACCCGCCCTTCGTCCTGTTCATCACCATTCATCACGAACATCAATTGGGAGGACAACACACCCAATGCCCCGCACACGCTACCGTCCCCGAGGTTTCCACCAAGCTCGAAGAGTTACTTTCCCCGCCTTGCCATACAGCAGCGGCAACGCCCTGATGTCTGGCCGAGGGCCATCGCCACAAAACCGACCACTCGCGTAACAACGGGGTGACCTCCAACCGTCGCCGCACGACATAGCACCACAACACCGGTTCTTCCTGCAGCCAAAATACACATTTATTTCTATAAAATATTTAGGGGTCTTCCCTTCCATCCCGCCTACGGTACATGTTAAGTCATACCACCACGGCACCTCTTTTCGGTCGGCAGTTACGCAATTGTGCGTACCAGGCGGGGGGCACGCGGAGCAGAGAGAGACAGCCCCTGTGCGGCCCTCTCCTTCAACTTTCGCCGCGACAGAGGTTTATAAAGCAGCTACGCATACTGCTGTACCCTCTCAGCAATCGTTCCTTCTTTTCGTCGGCCTCCTGTAGCATAGCATAGCATCGACTATATACATTCACGGGGACAACCGTGCTCGCGACGGAGAGACTTGTTGGCTCTGAACTTCTGACCTACAGTCCAAACCTAGGGATGAATCAATCTTCTCGCGAACGAGGCATTTCAAGTCGCAAGAATCAGTGCTTTGGTGCCTATGGTAACAAGAGTATCTATAGTTTTCGCACTTATGTACTACCGTCACACCTCGCTCGGTACGCGACCCAAACGTTCCACCCCCAATGCCGTTCCTCCCCCAAACAAAAGAAGAAGAAGAAAAAAAACATGCGGTGCAGCTATCCTGTAATTGTTCGAACCTATACTGCTACATAGGAAAACGTGCACAGCTCGCCCGTCTAGTGCATCGTATCCCAACCTCTCAAGGGCCAACGACACCAGACAACCCGAGGAATCACACCCTGCACCTGCACCGCTACGAGAGGCTGCTGCACGTCACATCCGTGCCAGACACAAAAGCGTCGTTGCGCTCGAATATGCACGACAACCATGTAGCCGCCCATCCGTTTCGCAACGACATTCGTGTTAGTCCTCGAAGAAGTGCGACGGGTCTCCGATGCCCAGCTCCTCGCACACAAGGCTCAGCACCGCAGTGGAACATTCGCGGCCGGTGGCCACCTGAGTCCGCAGTTGGTATTGTTGAGGAGGGTGGGGTACAAAAAAACGCAAGCAAGGGGGGGGGGGAGTCGCACCATCGCGGACGAGCTACTAAGAGAGAGAGAACTGATCACCGGGGAAGAGGCATATGACGGATTTCGCCATGACGTCAAGATGGCGCAGCTCGAAATATCTTCGTGCTTCTCCGCCATGCGAAAAAGGGTCGAGGGATACAAAACAAAATACGTCACCATAAAGAGCTAAAAAATGAACGCACGACAGGTAGATGGCAAGGGCATGGCGACAAAGACAAAGCGCCGTCCCCATCAATCCGACCTGTCTCGGACAACAGGGAGTGGGGCAACACGTCCACGACAACCACAGAAGCGCACAGGAGACACTCGAGCTTCCACTATACTATAAACTACACAAACACGACGAACAACAATAACAACAGCCACAACAACGATGACGACAACGACAACGACAACCACGCCGACGACCAAGGGAGCGACGATGACAACAAGGGTCCGTGGAACAATCGAAATGCCGGTCAATACCCACCTTATTGGTGACCATGGCGAACGCCAGACCAGAGGCCGGGTCACACAGAGCCACACTGCCGCCCATCCCCACGTGGCCTAGCCCCGACAATCGCACGCGGCCCCGTGTGGCGGGGGCAGCAGCAGCATCAGTCAGGGGCACCGTGCCGTCATCAGACTCCCCCCCCCCGAACAAGGAAGCGGCCCTGCTGAAGAGCGTGCTTCCGGTCGTGCTCCCTCCGCCCAGGAGAGTGGTGCTGTTCTCGCTCAGCCTCCGGCGGGTGCCGAAGACGCTGCTGGTGGTGCTGCCCCTGCTGCTCGCGGCAGACGGGGGCTCGTGCCGCCGCTGCAGCTGCTGCAGCTTCGGCTTCTCGCGGAAGCCGAACATCTGGTAGCCCAGCGAGTACCGGACGCCCCCCATCGGGAGGCCGAAGAAAAGGTGGAGCGAGCTGCTTTCCTTCACCTGAAGGTAAGGTAAAAAAATACAACATGCACAGCGAAGAATAGTTCATTGTTTTCAACCGCACCGAGACTGACGGCTTGTCGTTGGTCAGCGTGGTCGATGCTGACAACAAAAACACGCACACAGATCAGAGCTATGTGTGTACGCGGGGGAATGTGCTGTGAGCACATACATGTGCACCCACGACACCGAAACAGAGCGGACATGGAGCCAGCAATCAAGCCGTGCCTTGGGCGTCAGACCGTGAAAATTACGCGGGTTGAGTGCATGGACGAAGGCAGGCTCGGGGTGTGGGTCCGGTAGGGAACGCGGATAACATAGTAGCGCGGAAAGGGCTTGACGGTGGAGAGGTTCTGCAACCCGGCTTTCAAGACACGAGAAACTCCTGCTGTGCTTGGTTCCGCAAAGCTGTAGCGCCTGCGGCACAACATCATCCTACCTCAGCATGGGAAAAATTCGAAACATCTCGTCGAGGGCTTTCCGTATGTAGACGTACTCGGGTTCTTTCCGCACACACATGGAGCAACCGAGCTTTGAAGGTCGTTCGCAACCAAAACCACCGCACCACAGGCGGCGGATCCACTGCTCACCTGGTACGCCCGCATTTCGTTAACTCGAGCCCGGCAAAGCAAAGACGGGGGCTTGGCAGGGGCAATGGAGGCGGTGGCGGGGCTCGGTCCAGCAACCACACGCCGGCGCCCGCTTGAGCTGGTCTTAACTTTGGCGTTGCTGCTCAGCCCCAACGACCCCAGGAAGTTGTCGTAGAGGGTCGCGAGAGCCTTGGCCGTCATGTGGCCGTTCGCGGCGGGTATGCAGGCGTCCCTCATCTGGGAAGCGGTTGGCAGGGGGGGGGGGGGAGGAATCAAGTAATTACATGGGAGGGGGGGAGGGGGGGGGACCCCTGGAAAACCCCCCCCTAATCCTTGAACCCCCATCCCCCAAACGGAAGGAAATGCCCCCCGGCCGGGGTACCTTTTACAAGGGCGGAAAAAATTTTCCTTTGGTTTGGGGGGCCAAAAATGGGCCCCGAATCCCTCCAAAAAATGAAAAAAGCTAAAAAGGGCACCCCCACCGGGACAAAAAAAACAACCATATTTCTTGGGCGGGGGGGCCCA